>CM057162.1:23996366-24276808 GCA_029962745.1 Echinometra lucunter | reverse complement strand
CCAATCCATTACACTTCATGGGCTGCGCACTGATTAAAAACTACATCAATTTGTGCTCCCGCAGATCCCTCGACGCGAAGGATGGCATCAATAAGATACATCATTTGTTATCATCTAGGCTATTCAACTTCAAGTCCTGGCTTTGGAGGCTAGTACGCAGGGGAAAATGAATCCTTGACCAAAGACCCATGGAAAATACGGATAATGAAAGAATTTAAGTAAGTCGTCACCGTATGCAATAAAATTGCATCATTTGGTACCATGCCGGGACACTTTCCGGTTATCGCTACGCCTCTTTAACTCTAATGTCACAGTTCGAGTGTTGATAGACAATGTAGACAGGGAAATCGAAAATGTATCTCAAGACCCATCAGGCAAGTTACGGATAATGAAATACATTAAGTAAGTGATCGCTGAGGAATGAGCCTTAATGAAATATCAAGTGTATTGGAATATCAAAGTATGGAGTATAATGACATGGGGGAAAGGGTGAGGTCAGTGATCGACATGAGAGGAGACTTAATAAAGAGTGGAGACTAATGATACCATAATGAATGTATTCGAAGATATTGACATGTGGAACCCCTGGTACCACATGGCAAATTAAAGAAAGAGTTTAGTATGGGAAATTTGCAAGGGAAGTTTAGCGTGTGTGTGTGTGTGTGCGTGCGCGTGTGTGGGTTTGAGTATTCCCCCCCTCCCTGATATTTACACTAAAATCTACCGGAAATGCGCTCTGTTTTATGAGTCGTTAATACTCTGAACAAGCTGATATTCAAACAGTCATATTTTGTATCATATGTCTTTGCCGCTTAAAAGTGAAAGGGTTTATTGAGAATTCGCTTTGATCTCATAGAAAAAAAATTATTAGGCTAGAAGAGTCATGATTTGAGATGAATATATTAAACTTTGACAGAAAATGAAACAAATTCAAACAAATATTAAATCAATTCAAATAAACCGAAGAAAAGTAGAACATGCAGATTTAGACCAAGCTGATTCTTGTTTCTGGTTTGTTTCGTATTTTACAGCGAAGATGCATTTAACAATTCCCATTATATTAAGGAATGATTTACTTATGTGTATTATTTTCCTGAGTCACTTTTGTTTACCCTGATGAATACGTTCGAACATACTGTGAAATATAAATGTGCTTCGACTCAACAAATCATAAACTAATAGGGAACCTCATCCAATATATATTGCTTTCTTGAAATGGAGTGGAACTTGAATGAGCACGGCAGATAGTCTGAAGTCAATGGCATCTTCTTCTCTTCTGACTCACTTTTGTCTCCCTTATGTTATTGGTGATATGATAGATATGTTCTGTTTCTTTATTGTGATGAAGGATGAAAAATTTAGTTCCAAGAAAAAGCTTTTTCAGATGATTTTTCTTTGCCTTCCAGAAATAGACAATTTGGAGAATGGGAGCATTTTAATGAAATGAACGGAAGATGCAACTATTTCGGAGAGGCAATTCTTCCCTCTAGAAATTCGAGGAAAAATTCCATTTTATATTAATAAATTCCATTATTGTATAAAAGAGATTTGTTCTAATAAGGGTAATACCGAAAAAAGGAAAGAGAGAGAAAAATAGAAAGAAAAAGAGGGGGAGAGTCTCTTGCTTTCAAGAGGATTTAACTCGAAATCCGCAAATAAAAAAGGGTTTGGAAATGATTCCGAATAATTCTACAGCTTGGTTTCTTTAGGCCAGTTTTGACCGGGATGTTTGGTGGTGAAATGCAGATAGGGAAATCCATGTGATATTTTTTTCAAATGTTAAAGACATCTTTTATATTGATTTGGTTCACGAGCAAATGACAGGATTTAGGTACAGTCAGTTATAGGAGGGCAGAGGTATAGGGGAGGGAGAAAGAGAGGTGGAGAAGAAGTAACGAAAGTAAGGAAGAAAGGAAAAAGAAAGAAAGGCAGGGACGGATGGAGAAAGAGGGGGAGCACCAGATAAGGGGTGGAGAGGTACTGGGGTAAAGAGGTAGATTTCGAAAAATGCGATGTTGAATTTTGAAGAATGAATCTAAATCCACTGGGCCCTGGAACAGACTGGCCACTGCATTAAGAGAATAAGGAAATAAGAGAATTCATTGTAGTCATCGGGTTAACATATAACCTGATCACAGTGCCAGCTATCACAGAGCACCAAAAGAAAGCAAGAGAGCAGACAGAATGGGGAGGTGGATCAAAAAGAGAAGACTATTGGAGATTGAGGAAGTGTGTGCGTGCTGGTGTGGGTGATTGTGTGTATGTGTGTTTGTGACCAAGAGAAAGAGGAAAGGGAGGTCTGAGAAGGAGAAAGGTTAGGACATTATTGGAGAAAGAGAAAAAAGATACATTAAAGTGGCACAGGGTTCACACACATCACCGTTTACTAGCCCTCGGTCGGCAAAATGCAAATATTAGCCTAATTCTCTCAGAAAATTAGATTTTCCCGACATCCCAATTAACTATATAATCCATCACAAAATTCAAACCAATGGCGTGGGGTGTGCAGGAGAAATGCCACCCCCATGGTTCATTCAATTTGTATCCATTTTGCGTCAACTAATACTCGAGTTACTTTTTTTTTGGTTTGTTTGCTCGTTTGCTTGGGGGAGGGGGGGGGGGGGCTTGTTTGAAGGGGGAGGGATCAACTGTACAGGATACCGAGTTTCAAAAACAAATTTGGAACTTAATGACGATTTTGATCTCGAAATGCCTTTGGAAACACATGCATATATCCTGGTTTGGGTTTGGTTTTAATAAGTAATTGGTATTTGTTACTTTTGCTAGTTTACAATATCTTCCACTTGTATACGCATAATTCAAAATGCATCATTGTGAGAACGAGAGATAAACACAAATGAAATAAGAAAAGGGAACATGATTTTAGATGAGTTTTATCAACAATTCACCAAGCTGTAAACCTTTTTTTTTTCTCAAAAAGCTTCTGGTATAACTGAAGTTTCAGTACTAACCTCAGTAGGTATTATTCAATTACAAATCTAGCAATTTCAGTTCTTATGAATTCCTATAGTTAAAGCCAACATCAGCCAATGAATTGTTGATAAAAGAAGTGTTCATACCACAGTCAATGTTAGATCATCCTCGGAAAAGAATGATTAACATTATGATTGATTTTTCTTCTAATTATTATTTAATGATTTATCTAATTTTCCATTTACTTCTTTTACTTTCAACAACATTCAGCTGGTGTTCTGCTGAATGTGCATGCAATTACAGACGTGTATCAATCAGATATGATTATTTACGTCTGGGACCGACCTTTAACGTCAACATCTGAAAGACGTGGCTCAGACTCGAACATGGGTCCGATAAGAGTCAGTTTGTAGGCGAAGAAAGAGCTGACTGAGCACGTTACCGCTAGACCAACTCTTCCTCCACCTGGACTCAAGGGAGTTTCCACTTTGAAAGAAAGCATCACTCTGAGAAAGCTGGTGTTCGTCTAGATATCAGATTCATTCCGAGAAATTTCTTTCAAATTAAGAGCCAGCGAAGGTAAGATTGTGCCGATTCTCAATGTCTTCTCAATCATGTCATTGTCAGTAATAATGGAATGGACTTCCGGAAGCAGGTGGAACATTCGGCAAAATGGGGGGGGGGGGGGGGCTTTGACGGCATTGCAACAAATGAAAACAAATGAAAAACAAAAGTCACATTGTCTTCAAACAGGAAATTTCAGTGAATTTCATGGATATGCGTTTGCATATCATTATGCAAGATAAAATTAAGACAGGGAGTGAGTGACAGAGGAGGAGTGGAAAGAGAATGAGAATGATGGATAGAAGAGAGGACGAAAAAGAACAGGAAATTGCAGTGAAGTTCATAGACATGCGTCTGCACATCATCATGCAAGATAAAAAAATTGAGGAGATAGAGAGAGAACGAAGAGAGAAAGATAGGAAGGGAGTGAGATAATGAGATGGGGAGAGAGAATGAGAAGGATGGACAGAGGAGAGAGGGAAAGTACTAGGAGGAGGAGGAAAAGGACAAGAGAAGCAGGGAGAACGGGAGGATAAAGACGAAGAAGAAGTGAAGGAGGAGGAGGAGGAAGAAGGAGATTAAGAGCTTAACAAAAGCGAAAATTAAGAAGAAGATGAAGAGGAGAAGATGATGATAATGCTGAAGGAGAAAAAAAAACTAGAGAAGGAGGAGAAAAAGAGGGAGAAGCAGATAAAGAAGGAGAAGACGCTGAAGAAGAATCTAATATAGGGAAGGTAAGGAAACGAAACCAGAACATCTTCAAAAAACAAAGGGAAGGAAAGAATAATACAGGATACAAAGTAGAAAGAAGTGAGCAGTAATGAGTATTTGGAAAAAAAAACTAGTAATATGATCCCTACCATTTTAACTTTCAGGCTTATCTCTTTGCAGCCTACCTAATGAATACCGAGGGTACAATTTATCAGAATTACGTAAAATTGAATTCCATATGATCTCGACTAGTGGGCGTCGTTCACGGTTCAGGGAAGAGTTGTTAGAAATGGCACTGCTTATCTCTTGATGCATGTACACTTATTATTCATATTCCATAATTGCTATTATGGCTATATCGTAATGTCTCTTCCATGATTTATCTATTTTTTAGCTCTGATGATAGAACGGCTTTGACTGAAAGACAGTGAGATAGAGAAAGAGAGAGAGAATGAGTGAGAGAGAGAGAGAGGAGAGAGAGAGAGAGGGGGGGGGGATGAAAATACTTCACATGCATGAAAAGATTCAGAAGTTATTACCCTCCAAAAATACATTTCGTTAAAGGTGTTAACTCGTTGCCTGCGGGAACCGGCTGGTCCCTAGGTAGCCAACAGGTTAATCTACAAAATCAGGATCGCAAAGACTCTCCAAAATCAACTATGGGCAATGGTAATAACCCACTCCACCACCTTCCGAAATGCCTTTACAATTCAGTGGTTTATTGTGTAATGGAGCATAATTTATATGGGATACACAATGTTATATTTTTACATATCTGTTTACATACCTATCTATAATGGTATTCTTTCAATTTACTATGTAAATTCAATGGAACTTAAGGAACATGTAATATAATCAATATTGCCCAAGTATAGCATATTATGTTATACAGGGCCCGCTGGAAGATCAGCTGATAAAGCTGAAGTGGCTACTGTGGGTAAATAAGGGTTATTATTATTATTGTTATTATTATCAAAGTGATTACCTTCAACAGATTTAACTTAAACTTTTTTGAAATGAAATCACAGAGAATGATTGTCACACAAGATAGCTTGATGGCGAGACCGTCCTTTGCTAAGAATAGGAAATGATATAAAGAGAAAAGATGATAATGATATGCAATATGATAATGATATGCAATATGATATGCAATATGCAAATATGATATATTTTATGTAATCATAGTAACAGAATGCTATGACACATGAGTTCGGAATGAGCAGGAGTTGAGGGGGAGGAAGAGGGGAAGGGGGAGGAGGAGGAGGAGGAGTTGTTTAAGGATACAAAGTAACAGTTGTCATGGTTGTGTGGCGTGAATTAGGCAAAGGATGAAGAGGAAGGAGAGACGGCAGCTACTTCAGATTTAGAGGGGGGGGGGGCAGAGGAAATAAAAAATGGGGTAATTGCCCTAGATTTGATTTTTCCAAAGTAGAGCGATGGTGTTCCGTGGAAATTTCCTAGAAAATTCAGTATGTCCCTTGTCCCATATTCGCATATTCGAACAGTTAGGTGGTCTCTTTTGATCGTTAACCCATTGAGCTTGATTTGATTTAAGCATAACATGCATTTTCTACAGAGCCTAGCCCAGGTTATCTCAGGCTTATCATAGTGTTCAACAGGCTAAAAGTCTTGTGTACTCTATTTAAGGCTGAAAGCAAAAACAGGCTCTCGTAATGCACATTCCATGCACCAACAGTAGATGTCAATCTGCTAAAGCGTCAAAAATATCTGTTCGCCTAATCAGAAGTTGGAACGTAAAAATTCAGGCAAAACTTGCCACCACCTTACAATCCTGGTGAAATCGTACCCATACGGCTATGTTAGTCATAATCTGTTACCAATAAGTATTGGTTTACGCACAATATGAAAATAAAAATCTGCATAGATCATAAATACCATACATTATGCACACTAAGAAAAAAAAGGTACAATTTTGCACCTCTCAAATGCAACACTGGGAGCTCCTTTTTGGGTGCAACTTTGCACCCTAAGAAGCTTTTTACACCTTTAAGGGTGCAGTTAGCTACATGTTGCATCCTAAAGGGTGCAGAGTTGTACCCTTTAGAGATGGGTGCAAATTTGCACCTTTTGAACGCAAAAATTTCTTCATCCCAAAAGGTGCAAAGTTGCACCTCTTAGGGTGCAAACGGCATTTCCAGGTGCAAACAAGAACAAAAAGGTGCATTTTTGCACCCTTTTCATGTAGGGTGCAAGATTGCATCCAAAAAGTTTCTGCCAGTGTTGCATTTAGGGTGCAAACTTGCACCTTTTTGTCTTAGTGAGTGTTGTTTCACAGAAGATGTTGTTTCACAGATGTTGCTGACAGAAGATGTTTAAGAAAATTTGAATAATGAGAAATAAATCTAGTCTTTCGGTGTGCTCAACTCTAATGACGATTACAGTCAATAATAAATATATTTATCCACTGATGTCTAATGAGTTTTTTTAAAACTTCATTCTAGGATCCACGCAACAGTCATCACTTCAGCACTGATAGTAACACATGAATACAAGTGGATCGAGGGCAAGAGGATCAAGAACACTCACCAATATAACACCGTGCCCTTATACCTTACAATAAAAACAAAGCTAATTTACTTCAAATTGGCTCCTATCCCCTCTTCAAAACGAGAGGATAGGAGTAACAAAATAAAGCAATAGACAAGAGAGAGAGAGAGAGAGAGAGAGAGAGAGAGAGAGTGATTCAGATACTACCTTTGCAATCATCTTTCACCTATTTGTAATCGACAAGAACATTCACAATTGAAACTTACCAGAAATTTAATTGCAATCAACTATCTATATATGAAGTAAAATGAGTAGCGATCCTGATCCTTTTTACAGCTTACGATTTTTCAGGCTCTCCTTAATGATGTATCACAGCATCATACAATTCTACTAATGGAAGCATGGAACTTACCAAAAGTTTTTTAAAAACACCCTTATTTATATCCTCCGTAAAAAAGGTCGTACATCCACTTCGTTGTATCGATTAGATGCACGTCCAGCAGCTTGAGTGACTCCGGTATACAGTGAGAGTGATATGCGGAGGCATCCATCTGGTTGGATACGCCTATTTTAGGCGGGAAAACGCTGGTCGCCTTCCTGCTTCAGTCACACTTTCACGTAACGCCAAACCGGGCCGAGCGAAACGTAAGATCAGTTTTCTTCGTATTTGCTCGTTTGTTTGAATTTGTATGTTTTGTTACGTTTTCTCTTAATCAGCTCGCCGTTAATACAATGCAAGGTCCATGTTTTTGCCACAAGCCACTGAAAGCCTAGCCACGCTTTTGTTAGATTATCCTTAAAAAGTCAGCTCTATCTGCAACTTTACATCATAAAGCATAGTACTGCCTCCTAAGGCCACGCAAAGCCACTTAACCAACAATCAACACAATATCAAAAGGCCCCACGTTAAAAGACAGCGTTGTGGAATTTCAAAGATTTTGAACATTTCTTTATACTTCACGGTAAACGCGGGTATTTAAACCCACATGGATTGCTTTCTTAGATGTTGTAATAGCCATCGTGACATCCTTCCTGAACCACGAAATTCCTTGTACGGTAATGGTGATAATGATGCGTTCTTGTATAATTATAGACCCATGCCTGGTGCACTGACTCCTGGTGCTTCAGCACCATTACCCCGACTTTAGGCAAGCCTCCATTTTAGAGGTGAAGAAATCAATTCCTGCCAAAAAGGCTTGGAGAGGGTCCACTAGCAAATATAAATTTATGTCTTGGGAAAGGACTTTAGACGTGCTGTACCAAAGATTCGAACCCCTCACCTTGTGCTTCATGGACGTGAAATTTATCTACTTGAACACAAACAACTACTAGTATCAGTATTACCATGATGTACTAACGGCTACGCTCTGACATGTCTGAGGGTGTGACCGTAGCATTTACGCCATACGATGAAAGTAGGCGAGTAAAAAGACCCCCACGGCGAGACCTGTACGTGGATGGAGTTGCGAAAAAACGGAAGCGGAAATGAATTATTGAGATGGCGATAGTGAGAAGGAAAACTGAATGATACGGGGAGAAAGTGTGGGGGAGGGTGTATGTAGGAGTGTGAGGGTGTGAGAGAGTAGTGGCAAACAGACGGACAGAGAAGACTGACTTGGTAAAGGGAGAACTATAATATTTATGAACTAATTGTAAGACCATCGACACTTGTTCTAATGTTCTTTCGATATGAGACTCCTATACTTCATTTTTATTCTCCTTTTGAACGTTTTCATATTTAAGTGATGTTTTGAAAAATTTCATAGCCTTTCATTTTATAGGCCGTGCATGTAGAGAAGAGACACAAAATTCATATCTGTTAAAACATTTCCAACAGTAAGAAAATAGATACAATGACATTACATACTTTAGATGCGGTATAATTACACAAAAATATTATATATGCATTTTCATTTTTTTCTTGATAAGAATACATATAAATTGATTATCAAAAAAGTCTTAAATTCTGTGGAAATGACGACCTGAGTCACTTATACATATACTAGGTTTTCTAAGACAACTTTGAACATATATTACTCTTCATGTGGGGACTTAATATGTGTCTTATTACTTGCTGGACTAGCCTAGGGTGGATGAGAATAGAGGAAATGATATCATTTTCACTCCACATTTCTCATCGGAAACTCCAAATCGTATGTTGTTTTTTAAAATAATATATCCTCTTTTATGCCATCTGCCAAGTGAATTCAATCTTGCTTGTATTGATTTTATTGATTCTTTGTTAATAATGCAGCAGTAAATGTTTTATATGGTTCCATAGCTTCTATGCCTGTGAGTATCGGGATCATTGATGAAGTGGTAACGAGTATTTAAAGATAAGAATATTTCAGAGAGGAGAGAAAATCCAAACTCCGAAATGTAATAATTGCTGTGTGGGCAACCATAAGGAGCTTGAGTCAGTCTGTAAGGAGACATGTGGGCATCAAATGACAAGAAGTTATTGTTGATAATCATTACAACAAAAGAAAAAAAATAATAGAATAATATAATAAATAATAAGAATAATTGGCATACCTACTTGATGAGAATTTTAACAATATATTGCAGAAAAAGAGAGGGGAAGAATTAAAGGAGAATGAGGAGAGTGAGACATCTTTAACATATTCAAATTGATTCTAGCACGAACATGTAGCAATTACAATTTGTTTCAATAATATAGAAGAGATAGGGTCATTTTATACAGAACCTTGTATCAAGTAGTGCAGCAGAATTTGTTATTCTTTAGATAAGAATCAGTTGAGTTTCAGGTAAATTGTGGAGAAGTTATCAGTGTGATGCAATATGGGATTAGCTCATTTGAGTAATGCCATCTGATTGGCTTACTTCACAAAAGACAAAGGATAGTGCACTTTAAATCTTACCCGATCAATCAATTCTTTCTTCTTTTTTGTAACACATAATATCTAGATGTAGTACACTGTAACTACTGTCTTAACTCGTGGCCCTGAAATAATACTAAAGAACATTCAGTTTGTCGAAAACCTGGGGTTACATGAACTGTGATTAAAGCAGGTTGTTAGACCATGTTTTCACATTATGTAGACATTTTTGCACATCTGACAGAGAAGATTCACCACATAAACATTTGAAAAAAAAAATATTTCTGTGCTTATTCAAACATTTTCAAGTTTTTAAAAAATCTTCAGAATGCTGTACAGATTATTCTCGACAAGCCTTGAAAATGGATTACGTGGTAAAATATGTATAATTGGAATGCAAATGGTCCGCACACGAAACCTTGTGGGACACCCTCACTAAAAAGAAAGCTTGAGATTCTTCAGAATCTTCAGAATCTTCAGAATCTTCACAACAGATTCTGATCTGTTTGTGAATGTACCCAGTTATTTTCAATACCAAACAGTTCTCGAAAACGTTTAACCTATTAAAACTGGACGGTTAATGATGCCAATTAATGTCTGATTAATGAGCATGAACGGCCCTCTCTATACCCTTTAAATGACCTCATCCAAATGACAGGCTGTCATTCAAAATGCAGAATTCTTCCACCAACCGCTTGGGTGCACTGAGACAGGACTTGTCCCTTTTAGGAAAGATACTTGCCTGGGCCGGTACGCCTCTGTCGATTTAGTAGTTTAATAACATCACTATCATTTTTTTCTCCTCTCTGATTATCTATAGGCTTCCATTTACAGTTGACCGGGTATGCAGGATAATCCTGATTCCACCACCCCCCCCCCCCCAAAAAAAAAGATAGAAAATGGAAATAAAAGATTAGGCTAAGAAGAGAAAGAGAGCCAGAATGAAAATAGGATGTGAGAAAGAGAAAGCGAGACGAAGAAGGAGACAGGCAGATGCTTCCGGAAAAAAACGATCTAGAATAAATTATGTCCTTGCGCCAAAATTCTTTTTCCCCTTCATGTATTATTCATATTCCATATCCCGCTGCTACAATTAATAACGAAAATAATCAGAAGAGGGGGAATAAGAAAAAAATAGGAATTAATTTCATTCAAAATGATGCGAGTCCTTTACCACGGCCAAACAACGCCAAAAGGTTTTATTAAGATTGATTACTTTCAAAATAATTTGATATTTTGTTCACTTTGGTAAATATGAGTAAGAGATAAACCAGAGAAGAAGAAATAAAAAAATCTTTCTAAAATCTAATGATTTCCGAACCGGATGAAAAGAGACTATAGATTAGCGGATGAGGCTTTGAAGGTAATGGAGTAAACAGGAGAGAGGTGAAAGAGAGAGAGAGAGAGAGAGAGAAATGGAGTGATGGAGAAGGATAGATAAATGTGGACATAGAAAGAAGTAAAGCAAACGAACAGAAATAGAAAGGGGGGGGGGAGGGAGAGGGGAGGATGGATGAAGAAAAGGCAAGCTTATAAGACGGATAAGATTTTACATTTGGGAGGGGCGAGAGAAGAAAGGGAGTGATCAGATGATAACAGAGGCAGAAGGAAAATTGAATGAAGAGAGATAGATAGAGAGGGGGGATGGGGAGAGAAATAGGAAGATCATCAGACGGATGAAACCTTACATGGGAAGGGGAGCGAGAGAATAGACGGAAAGGAAATACGTGTACATGGAGGAAGACATGTTGATGGAAGAAGAGGAAAGAAAGAAACACTGCAAAAACGGTGGTGTTAAATTGGTGTTAAATTAACACCACTGGTGTTTATATAGGACAACTCTGATGGTGGTGTTGTCCTATATAAACACCAGTGGTGTTCATTTAACACCAATTTAACACCTCCGCTTTTGCAGTGAAGAATCATTATTACCTTGTAATCATGCTGTTTTATCAGGGACGGCGCCACAGGGGGGGGGGGCAGGTGACGCCCCCCATAAATTTTTCAAGTGATCTATAAAAAAGAAGAAAGGAGAAAAGGAAGAAAAGGAGTACACTGCAAAAACGGTGGTGTTAAATTGGTGGTAAATTAACAACACTGGTGTTTATATAGGACAACTCTGATGGTGGTGTTGTCCTATTTAACACCACCGTTTTTGCAGTGTAGGAAGAAGAAAGGAGAGTATGGGCAAAGAGAGGGCTGGGTCCAGCAACTATAATAGCACCCCTATTTTGTCATTTAAAGCGTAAATAAACTCACCTATGGGTCATCTCCCCCTCCCCCCCCCTTATTAAAATACACTGGCGCCGCCCATGGTTTTAGCTTAAACGTATTATGTAGTACGTTATATGGAAACACAATTTATTATCTTTGTCGGTCGACAGACCATTATTTACGACGAAAATTGTCAACGCAATGCACAGCTTAAACACATAACAAGTTCATTGCAAACTCCTTCAGCTTTATACATCACAAAAAAATCGGTAGCTTTTTTCACTAGGCATAGCTACCATTCCATTACATCAACATGATTATTTAAAATTGTGAACACCGTTTCGTTAAAGAAGTTAAGCATTTTTCTTTAAAATTTTGGAGGAGAGGGCACAGACCAGTAATGATTTCCCACATAGGGCCATGTGTTTAAAATGAAAAGTAACAAATTCAGGAAAATTCAGTGTTCAGAATGAGCCCGCTAAGGCTTACACCATCACTATAGATCAAATACTTGTCTTTATATCCTGAAAGTATGAAGGCACATTTTTCTGCTCGGGTTTCTTTTATCACCTGAAATGAGAGGAGAAAGAAACAACCATTTATCACTATTCGCCTCGGCATGTAGATCTCGACAAAATTCGACTAAGACCTAGTCAAGCCGTCCGAAAGGGCTCATCTGACATGTCTAAAGTGCCAATAATTCCTCTTTCTCCAGATATAAAAATCATTGATATGATATATCAAGATTATTTTATATGATTATTTATTTCAACCATTACATCGAGTCTGATAAGCATTTTAGGGAAACCACCTAAATTCCCGCCCGACCTTTTTACAGGTTTGCGTCCGTATTTGTATATAATGTATATTACGTGCGGGAGATGGGTGCTTATAACGGTTCTCTACAAATTGAAGTCTATCTATATGCCCTCCAATTTACATTTTTATCAGTTAAAGACATCAGGAAAATTGGACTGAAATAATTTTTGCATTTTTTTTTTTTTTTGTATTAAACCGAAGCAGTAGAATCCTACTTAAACCAGTGATCTATGACTTGTAATTTGCCATTCACGGTTATGATAACAATGAATGTATATTTCAAAGCATCATCCTGCTCCAGCCATTCTGCTGCTTTTATGTTTTTGGTTTTTGTTGTTGTTGTTATTGTTGTTGTTGTTGTTTTCTTTTTTTGGGGGGGGGGGGGGGGTCTTATTTCGGTTGCTTGTGTTTGACAAGAAATCAATTTTATTCATGAATTATACCTATTGCTCTACCTTCTCCAACCTCATTTTTTTTTTCTAAATCCTCCCGCCTCATCATTTTATCATATCTCATCTATTTTTTTTCTCTTTTCTTCCTCTCTCCCTCTCTTCCCCTCCCCCTCTCTCTCTCTCTCTCTCTCTCTCTCTCTCTCTCAACCCACACACACTGTGCCACTTGCAACTATTTTCAGGTTCATAATATTTTACACGAAATCCGTTGAATGTAATCGGTTTGTAATAGTTTTAATGGATCATAGGGCGAATATTCACAAGCCGGTCCGCCGATACTACGTCGGCTACCCACCGGTCCGGTACTCATATACACCTGGGTGAAGAGAGGCACATATTATGGATTAATGTCTGCCAATAGAGATTGGTGCCGTTGCGGGGTTCGACTCCATGACCTTTGTATTTCCAATCGAGTGTCGAATACGACACCTACATAGCTATCTTCTTTCCTCTACCGTTCCCCCCCCCTCACTCTCTCTCTGTCTCTCTCTCTGTCTCTCTCTCTCTACTCACTCTCCTTCCTCGCCATTTTATTTTTTAAAAACATGTTTTTTTTATATCCTTAACAAACATGAATATACATTCAATTTCAAGATGTTTCAGGAGAGTGCACTACAGCCGAAAAATCCATGTATGTAAGAGGTACGGGGAGGGGTCTGTCTATAATGTATGCAATAACTGCACAGAGTATGAATTTTGAATGGTAGGCCTATCAGGAAAATTGGACTGAAATGACTTTGCATTTATTCACTGAAACTATAAAGCAGATTGCTCTATGACTTGCAATCAGCTTCTTGGTATGTGGATATAGATGTAAATTTTTAGCACACACCTTTTTTTCTCCACTTATCCCTTATTTCTCTCTCTCTCTCTCTCTCTCTTTCTCTCTTCTACTCTTTCTCTCTCTCCGCCTTTCTCTCCCTCTCACTCCGTCTTTTATTCTCCTAAAACTGGTTTTATGTTATAATCTGGCCTTAACCTATACTGCCCTTTTCATCTACTACTCCTCCACAGGCCCGCCCCTCCCTCCCCCCCCCCTCTCTCTCTCTCCCTCTCTCTTTCTCTCTCTCTTCAATATTGGCGATATGAAGGATACTGTTCAGAAAAAAAAAATCTATATGACTGTTCATGTATTGATATTCTATTTCTTTTCTTTTTCTTCCAACCTGTCACGTTTTCATGGTATAAACTGAAACTGGATTGGACTACAGGGATTTATTTCAAATGCATATAAGTTAATCTTCCCTTCAAATGAAATTATAATCTGATGTAAACACAAAGTGTTATTTCAGCTGCTAATGTAACTTTTCCACTTCTTCTTTTTTGTCCCTATCCCCTTTCCATTCTCCTTTTTGAAAAATTCAACCTCTGACAGTTTCGATGATCTCGCGGAATTGTACTCTGATATATATTTCAATCATGACGTCATGGAAAATATCCCGAATGACGCACAATTCTAATACTGAAATATATTGTTTTGAACGAAACTGATATGACCCCGAAATGATTTTTGCTCTTTTTTTTTCTTTTTTTTTTTTGGTCTCACCTGCACCTTAATCGTGAAATAAATAGCCCTGTAACTGGATTGTTCATTTTTCCTCCCAATTAAACGTGCCGCTGCCAAATATATGGATGACAAAAATAGATGCGTGCCCGTGAAACGTGTGAAATTTCAACATAATTGCACTGATATTAATGATCCGAACACGTCACATGGACTAAATAAGAATGAGGATGCATGTATTGTGACTTTGTACAAAACATTGTCAATATCATTAAGTGGTGACTTTAGAATGCTCATTAAAGTATCGTTAGAAAGCATCTGCGCTACCAGGAGATTAGATCATTATCATTTTTTTTTTCGTATCCTGTTATCACCTAAAATAAGTATAGGGGTAGTCGGGTAACCAATTGACTGGTGACTCTTTTCCGTCTAAAATGTTGTCAGAAGGGGATGAATCATGTGGTATTATTTTTGGCATCCGTCGAAGCAATGACGAAACACTAAATATTACTAAGCGCATGCATATCATAGCCCAACCATGCTAACAGGAGATTTAAAGCCTGGTTTGTAATCGCAACCGTCCAAAGATCCTCTTTGAAACCCAATCAGCATACATTCAACATAATATTCAACTTATACCCCCCTTTTTAAAAAAAATAATGAAGCGCTGGACCCGCCCCTTTATAGTCAACGAACCAGGAATAAGTAATTACAGCTTGGTATTTATGACAACGCTCTGCCAACATGGTCAATGTAACTATAGTTTTAATGTTCTATTGATTGTCCCATTAGCGCATTCTTTTGTCTTATTACTCCCCCACTACATTAAATTGACAGTGGACAATAGTTATTGCATATCTGTTGACAAGGAAGTTTTTAATACCTTTTAGCAGCAATTTATGTAATAATTCCCACCCTCCTAAAGAAAATAAGGAAAAAGTAAAAACAGTATTTTAATACTCTTTAAAGGGGGGGGGGGGTTGTTGCTCAGTGGCAGAGCAGTGGTCTCGTAACCGAGAGTACCCGGGTTTGAAACCAAACGGATGCGCTAATGCATAAGGTTAAAGTATTAATTCTCATTAAGAATAAGAATAATAATAATATAGGATATTTACATAGCGCACGTATCCACCAAACAAGGTGCTCAAGGCGCTCCCAATAATACCCCGGCTCAGCTATAGGCTTCCAATTTCAGTGCTCACAGCTTTCGAGGAATTCCTTCCTGCCGGTACCCATTTACACCTAAAATGGTTTGGTTATTTTACCTGACTGCTAAGAAAGCATGCGTATGCTTGTTAGTAAGCAACCAAGGGACCGACGGCTTTAAGTCCCCTCCGAAAGACTGGGTGGAGAGTGGCAAATGTATAGATTAATGTCTTACCAAAGGACATTAGTGCCGTGGTGGGATTCGAACCCCGGATCTCGTGGTTCACAGTCCGGGGACTTATCCACTGAGCCACAACACCTCATTACCAAGTCCTTCAGAGGGGACTTAAAGCCGTCGGTCCCCTGGCTGCTTACTAACAAGCATACACATGCCTTCTTAGCAGTCAGGTGAAATAACCAACCAAAAAAACCAAACAGCCAACAATAATAGCATTAATAGCCCATTATTTGGCTCTAATAGGGTATATATGTTTATTTTCTGTCTTTTTTTTCAGGTTTCCGTGTCGATTATTTCATGAATCGATTGACTTACGTTTCATCCTAACTTTCTGTTTCTTTTAATAATAATAATAATAATAATAATAATAATAATAATAATAATAATAATAATAATAATAATAATGATGATAATAATAATAATAATAATAATAATAATAATAATAATAATCAACATTTATATAGCGCTTAATACAAATGTTTCTAAATGTTTCATTACCCCGGCTTTAGCACGGCTACCCTGATCAGGCGCTCGAGCATTCAAGGAATTTCTTCCTACCGGGTACCCATTTACTACACCTTGGTGGAGAGTGACAAATGTAATTAAAAGGTCTGCCAAAGGACGCGAGTGCTGAGGTGGGATTTGAACCCGGGACCCTGTGGTTCAAAGTCCGGAGACTTATCCACTGATCCACAACACCTCTACACCTCTTTTCCTATCTTTCTTTCTCTTTTTCTGCCTTGTAACCCCGTTTTACTCTTTTACAGCCTTATTAGTGAATCATAAGAATTAATGACCTAATACACCAGCCTGTCAACACAGCCATGCCAATAAAAGAGGTCGTATAACGTTAACAGGGTAAGCACGATATTCAGAACATTTGGCAAGAGTTCTTATTTTAAAAAGGCTTGCCTTATTCTCCAGATTCTTAATGGCGAGCCCCTTAATTTCCTCGTAATTAAGTATTTTGCTAATTAAGTTAACTGCGAAATACAGTGGTGACACAGATTTAAAAGGTATTTCAGAACGGTATAAAGTCAACATCATTTGGTAATCCATGCCATATTAGAATTAAATATTTCAAATATTTGGTGGTTTCTGTTTGTCCTTGGATATTGAGAAGTTGACAAGAATTGGATTCTACTTAAGCAGCAAAGAACAGATACGAGGTAAAGGATATTTCTTTGCATTTATGTGGTTGTAATTGTTGTTACTGTCGTTGTTTCATCATTCAATCGCGTTTCATACCAAGGAATTTTCTTTTTAAAACCTAAATTTAGAAATTTCATTCTGGAAATACAATTCATTAAAACAATCAGAAATTGAGGCCACATAAAATGATATATGATGATTTTTATTATAAAAAAAGTTTTGTTTTGTTTTGTTTGTTTGTTTGTTTGTTTGTTTGTTGCATTTAGGTATCCCTTTTCATTTTTATTTTTGTTTCCAGCTACATATATATAACTTTACAAGGAGCTAAAGAACGGTTATTCTTTTTCTTCAGATGTTAAATAGATACTTCATATTCATTGATTAGTACAGAATGATGCTTGAAAATGAATTCAAGTAAAATTTTTGGGTTTTTGTTGTTGTTGTTGTTTTTTTTTTAAATAAATAATATGATTTATAATGCTTTCTCTAAACGAAGAATGATCTACAAGGCACTGCTCCGGTGACATTCTCCGCGATCAACTTCGTACACTGACCAATCCAAGCGTATGCCTAACTCTGACCCAGCATTAAACCGTATCGCATCTCTAACCCACGTTTTTAATGTAAATAAGACAGTAGTGGTCTTGCAACCTCCATCATAATAAGTTGCAATAAACCGGACTAAACCGTAATTTTATTTCAATATAAGAGGTTTGATTACAAAACGGTTTTCATCCATTTCTGATTAAAATTGAGTTATTGATGTTAGAACATTGCTCAACTGTGTACCTGTCTTTTGAACAAATAGTATTAAGCTGAATTTTCATAGCACTCCTGAAAAAAATGCACTTTCTAATTTCACATTTCTACAGATGCCTGTACAAAAACATGCATATGCATTTTTTCTCTGTGGTTACAAAAGTGGATCTAATCCCTTTTGCAAATAAACTCTTATTTATTGTTCATGTTTTTAAGAATGTAAATACGTCAGTTGGTTCTTGCGACCGTTATCATATAACTTTTGATGAACCGAAATGAATTGAATTGAAATGAATCGAAAATATGGCATTGTCATCAGTCTATATTGTTTCCTGTAGATGGCGCCAAAGATGATATACCTTTTGGCGGCATTCAGTCTCCTTCTCGCTGTAGTCGCTGCAGTTGAGTTTGACTATACTAAGGAAGATTTGGAGACTGTCCTTGCCTTCGCCAATGAGGGCAACAACTTCGACATCGACGGCGACGGTGGAAGGGTGAGGCGAGGAAGGGGCAAGAGAATAATTCGTAAGTAGAATAATGAACATTATCAGAATTGCTTCAGTGGACAGGAGATTGGGACAAGCATGACTGAGAAGTCAACCGTTTTGCTAGTTGTTTCTTTCTTCTTTCATTTTCATGTGCGTGTCGCATGCAGGTGGGTGCAGGGATTAAGTTCTTATTTGTTCATGCGTTTGTTATTTTTGCTTTGTTGCCTTTGCCTTTGGTTATACATGTACTTTGAAACATCTGTCTTGGTTGACAGAAACACGCTCAAACACAATTTCAGAATTACAAAATGGTTAAAGAAATAAAACTACACAAAATCGAAAATCTCCGATCTGATTCCAGTGCCATTATTTATTTTTCTTCATTTGCGGATTTCGTTTTTCTTTTTAAATTTATTTTTGAAATTGTGCAGACATAACTACAGTCTTTTGCATGGAAAGTACAAAATACACTAAAGAAATCATCAATATATCACGCAACATTCCTGCTTGAAACAGTAAATGCTTTTACATGGCTCAACATCCAACTTAAAATTCTCATTGCTCTTCAGACGCCAGACGGAATGTTTGACAAGTTATTTATTTATTTGTTTTTTATTTTATTATTTAGTAAATAGCACCGCAGTGGGTGACCTTGAGAAAATTCAAAGGTGGGGTAAAGTCTTAATTGCCCTACCTATTTTCCACATATGAAAGTAATCGATGATGAATTTCAGCTTGTTATTCCCCCCCCCCCCTCCCGTTAATCCATGATGACCCCTGTGTAATTCCTAGAGGAATTTGTTACTCAGACCATTCTATGGGTTAATATGTACTTGGCATGGGCATATGTTTTATATTGTATTAAAAGAGAAGGAAACCCAGGAGAAAAATCACTTTTAATGAAAAGAGAAGAAAGAGATGTAAGTTTTTAAAAGTTCAAAATCGGTTACCAAATGAGAAAGTTATGAAAGTTGAAAAGTCTCGATTTACTTTTTATGACGATCTTCAAATTGACAATATCACTTCAAAATAGCATTTTTTTGTGGATAACTCTTCATAATTTCAGATTTTCTTCATTATTTTTCAAGGTGCAGCAGACTGTCTCTCTCTCTCTCTCTCTCTCTCTCTTAGCTCAAGATATATCATGGTTAAAATATATTAGACACAACATTATGCTGAGTTCACAAAGAGGCAATCGACGCATTGAGAGATAATGGAAAAAAAAGAAGAAAAGTTGTGTACAAAACGAATAGAACTTCGTCCACAGAAACCTGCCATTGGCCGGCGATATGGCCAATTTGAGAAAGTAAAGTGAGTCCTTTCATGCTTCACAACTTTCTCATTTCGTAGCCGATTTTGATTTAACTTTTTTTGTGCTTCTTTCCGTCCTCTCTTTCCCTAAATCTGAATTGCTCCCAGGCTTTTCTTTTCCTTTATTAAACATTAATTTATAAAACATCTCACAATTAGATAGCTTACCTTTTCATATTAAGGTTCAAAAGGCATCAGTCAAAATCTTAGTTTTTTTTTTTTTTTTTTTTTTTACAAAATAAGGGGCCATTTAGATATTGTTCAACGAGTGCTAAGCTGAAGTTTAGAAATAATGAAAACAAAAAATCATTTCGATTCGTACATTCTAGGGTGCACACATCATGACAACGGAGCTACATGCGTGTGTGACAGACGGTTCAAAAGAAATTACAACAAATATTATCTTCTTTGCGTTGGTGAGTCGTTACTCTACTTATACGGTTTTGAACATTAAAGAAGATAATGCGTTCCTTGAAAAAATGTTATGTGTTTGGTACTGCAAAATCGAAAAAAAAATAGCATTGAACACAACCATGCTTAAGCTTTTCGACATTCACTCATCAGAGTAAAATCACCTATATGAACAGAAAGGTTGGTTATTTTTTGGTTGGTTTGGGGGTTTAGAGGCGCTTATCATTACTAAATTAGAATATTTGCGCCGAAAATCCGAAACAATATAAAGGCGGTAACGAGAGAACAATACGCGCGGTAATGAACAGCTCTGATTGGCTGTCGGGGTAAACAAAATCAGGCTTGCTGCGAGCCGCTTTCAAATCATACGATTTAGTCTGATGAGTGCATGTCAAAAAGCATGTCTTTTCAAAGCTATATATTTTCCGAGGATTATGTATCTCAACATAAGCTCGTTTTCATGAAATGTTTCATGATTATTTCAGAGACAAATTTCACTTATGATTGACAAAAATTTTTCGACTACAATATTGTTATTCACCTTGAACCGCGTTTTTATTCTTTATTTATTCTCATTCCTTTTCACTCCCCATGTTTTACGTCGATTACCGCTCTTTATCACATCCCTTTTCTGCATTAATTATTTTCGTGTTTGTGCATGTGTTGTGCGTTTGGTTCTCTCTCTCTCTCTCTCTCTTTCATACACATGCCCAAACAAGCACACAGGCACATACTCTCTTTCTAAACGCAAACAAAAAATAAGTTTCCCCTAAAAAAAAAAAATAATAAAAAATCGCTGCAATTTCGCAAAGTGGAGCCTTGAGGAAATCTTGTGAAATTCAGGAGATCATTTGGTCACGCTTCAGTGAGTAGATCCTGAAGTCTAAGAAGCAGTAGTGTTTTTTTTTTTTTTTTTTTTTTTTTTTTTTCTCCTTTTTTTTTTAAAGTTCACACCGTTCCAAAACTTGAATTCCATCCCATTAGATCAAATCCACCATGGGAAAAATGCAAAACTGCATTTTTTTTGGTGGGGGGGGGGGGGGGGTTGAAATTTTCACCCTGTGCTCACCCAATCGTGAAATTTGGCGCACAAGTCATTTGGCATGTTAGGAAGCATATAAAACGCATGCTGCATGGCTTCTGATAATGAAAATTTGAAATTTATTCTGATATTACTGAGTCAAAGTTATGATATTAGGCTTATGAACTTTAAAAGGTGGCCATTTTGTCTTAGGGTGCTTATTGAAGCGTGACCAAAATGTTTTCCCCTGAATTTCACGTGAAAGGTAGATGGGAAGTACAGCTACATGTCTGTGTCATCAGATTTCCTCAAAGGATCTTGTTTGAGAAATAATACAGACATTTGTAATTTTTAGAGGGAACATTCTTGTGTCGTGTTTATATACGGGGATTCATCCTTTCATCCCTTTCTATAGTTCTTTTTTTTTTCTTTCAATCTCTCTCTCGCTATCTATGATCTAAACAAAATTCAAGCGCAAGTGTACATGCGTATGCCTCTGTTTCTCACGTTTCCTCAAATTGTACGCATCCATCTCCTTACCTTTGAAAGTAGATATATTCCTGTCATCTTTTTTTCTTTCAATTCAGCCCTATTTCTGTTCTATTTTATCAAATAGGCCAGGGAGCTGGAGAGATCTAATTCCGGAGTCCGTATGAAAAACCTGCAGCTTGGAGGGTTTCCATAATCATGACGTCATGGAAGAAACGTAAAGACAACAACCAATACCTACCATATCGCTTGCAGTGGGCTGGGCAAGAGAAGTGAAAGCCTTCGTTAATGCATTCAGCGTTTTGTTATGACAGCTTTGTTGAAAATCACTATTTTCAAACTATTTTCTCGTGAAAAGCTATTCCATTCACGATCATGTTTTGGGTAAGAAAAAACTTTATGAATTGCTGGAGAACATGTTTGTTTGTTTTGCTTTGTTTGGGTTTTTAAAAATCTGTTCATAATCTTGTCATTGATTTTATTTCATTTATATTTTTCTGTTTCATGATATTTGGCATATACTACTTATGATCAGTATGAAACAGATGTCGCGAAGCGTTGTATATTTCAAATGATTATATTAAAACATCTCTGTTGTCTAATATTCATTCTGCGTGTATTTTTTTTTCACTTTGGTTAGCTAAAAGAAATCAATTCAAATAGGAAAAGGTCAGAATGTGTTCTTATCATCCTTTTTCAAGCTGCTCTATCTCCCATTTCTCTTTCTCCCCCTCTCTTTCTCTCTTTTTTCTCTCTCTCTCTCTCTCTCTGAGTCCCTCTCTAGATATATACTTTTTAAAATTTCATTTCTATCTCATTCTTGGGGGGAAGTGTGGGGGTTCTTGCAACCCACATGGCGTGAAAATTTTAAGATTACATTTAAAGGAGAATGCACCCCAGGCATCAGTGTGCTCTTATTAAATAAAGATGACAAAGAAGAGGAAACAGTGAAAGTTTGAGCAAAATCGGACAATCTGTTCAAGAGTTATGAATTTTGAAAGTTTCAGTAAATCCCTATTATGGGATCCTTGAGTTGGCAACCTTGCCAGCATCTGTGATGTCATCGTGGACAACTCTCAATTCATTTTATACATAATTTTTCCAAAAATTAATTCATATGAAATTTCAAGCCAAGAATCAACATAATTCTTCCCAAAATGCTTGCAGAATTGATATAGCCATGCCATACTCAAACAGTAAATCGAAAGAATTTTTATTTTTCTTGAAAATAAAGAAAATGTTAAATTCTGTGTACAAAATGAATGGAGAGTTGTCCACAATGACATCACAGATACTGGCAAAGTTGCCAATTCAAGGATCCCCATAATAAGGATTTACTTAAACTTTCAAAGTACATAACTCTTGAACAGATTGTCCGATTTTCCTCAAAATTTCAGTGTTTACTCTTCTTGTTCTTCTTCATTCACCGGAAGCACACTGAAGTCTGGGTTGCATTCTCCTTTAAGTTTACTTCGTTTTCTGCACTCAGTCCAAATTACTGTCTTATTTGGTTTGTATGGAATCTTTTCTTCTTCTTCTTCTTCTTCTTCTTCTTCTTCTTCTTCTTCTTCTTCTCCTTCTTCTTCTGTCTCTCTCTTTCTCATAGCATTCTTTATTTCTACATGTACACGAAACGCCATTGCCTCGACTCTCTCTCTCTCTCTCTACTTCTCTCATTCCCTCGTGCTTTCTTTATGTCTGTCGCTTTCTCCCCTGCACTCTTATTCTCCCCTCTCCATCTCTGTAAGATGCCTCCACCCTCTCTCTTTCATCCTTTCCCTCCTCTGTTTTCAAGACTTCTTATTCCCTTCTGTTTTACTTCCTATTATTTCTCCTATTCCTCTTCCTCTCATTCTTCTGCTTCCTCCTCTTCTTCTTCCTTTTCTCCTCCTCCTCCTCCTACGTCTTCAGCTTCTTTTCCAACTGCTAGTTCTCATCCTCCTTTTTTCGTATTCTGCTGTCATACAAACTATTTCTGTCATCACTCCTCCGGAAGTAAGTACAACTAAATTGTACTATTTCTGATAACTGTCCAATGGAGAGAGGGTGACAATGATAGAAGAAGTAGTCGTCTTGTGTTTCTCGCTATTCTTTATGATTCCATCCTCTAAACGGTTGGTAAACTCTCCCCTGGAGCTCATATAATCACCGTCACGGCTTGTTATCGTCTCCTCGCGTGAACGAGCTTGATGATGAATGTACCGAAGCCGCTATAGCCGACCTCGTGTGTCTTCCATGGTATCAATGACAACATCCACCCCTCGAAGACCGCGCGTACGCCATGGTCCATAGACCACGCCCCCTTCTTGCACACGACACGAGTGAACGCCTCACTGGCGCACCATCGTTCACCGCACGGCTCCATTCCTCCACGCCTAGCTACGACGCGTTGCAAAGGTTATGCTTCATAAACCGCGCCTTTGAGAGAGGGATTATTGTTTATGGTTGGAAGACGACGCCTACTACTGAATTTTCACGCCACTGATGACATAAACATATTTTAAGGCCTTTTTCCCCCCGTATTTTTACAAAAGTATTTCAACTCAATCCGCATATTTCAGGATGAGTATACCAGCAGTAATTATGATAACAACAACAAAGATAATAATAGTGATTTAAATGATGATGGTGATAATGATGATGATAATAATAATAGTAATAATAATAATAATATAAATAATAATTATGATAATAATAATGAATAATGATTATAATAATAATAATAATGATAATAATAATAATAATAATAATAATAATAATAATAATAATAATAATAATACAGTATACAAATAATAAAGGTGATAATGATAATAACATGTTATATACAACATTTCCCTCATCCACATCAGAGACCGCACGCAGTTTCCATGGTACCCTTTCTTCTTTTCAGAAAGAGAGAGCTGCTGGTGGTTCGAAATGAAAGAAAACAAGCAACTTATTCTCGTCAGTAAATGAGCGTCGGCAGTGTCGGCAGTTATTGAATCTTCCTTCTCCTCTTCCTCCTCCTCCTCCTCCTCCCTTTCCTCTTTTTTCATATCTTTTCTTTATCGCATTCATTATCATCAGGCAAGAGCAGCAACATCATTTTTCCCTTCTTCTGAATCTTATTCTTCCATTTTTCAGTTTTCTTCTTCTTCTTCTTTTTCTTCTTTTTTTTCTTCTTCTTCTTCTTCTTTTTCTTCTTTTTTTTCTTCTTCTTCTTCTTCTTCTACTTCTTTTTCTTCTTCTTCTCCTTCTTCTTCTTCTTCTTCTTCTACTTCTTCTTCTTCTACTCCTCTTACCTGGTGCTATAAGAAATACAGCTGTCAAAAATGGAAAATCTCTTCTTCTTCTTCTCCTTCTTCTTCTTCTTCTTCTTCTACTTCTTCTTCTTCTACTCCTCTTACCTGGTGCTATAAGAAATACAGCTGTCAAAAATGGAAAATCTCTCCTTTTAAACTCCGAATAGCAAAAAAAAAAAAAAAAAAAAAAAAAAAATCGCTGCAGTAGGCACTACGAACAACAGTTACTGATTTTTTTTCACCCAAGAAGTTGAAATCATCACACTTTCTATGGAGTAGTTACTTAACGTGTGAAGAATAAGCGCCTTCAGCAATGTATACGTTATTACACATCATGCATCAGCTGTTCATATGTTTACAGGTTAAATCACCGATAACGAATAATGTTGACAATTTTCATCGGCATTTAAGATGGGGAAAAAGTTGATACACCTGTCAGTAAGAGGACAAATTTATCGAGTATGCATGTGTATATCTAGTCGGGAAGTACTCCGTTTTCTCATCTCGTTAGACACAGACTGTACTTAAAGGGTAAGTCCACCCTAGAAGTTTCTCTGTTTCAATAAAAGGAGATGAATTTGAACAGCATTTTAAAAAAAGAAATGAGCAAAATCGGTCAAAGAATAAGAAAATTACTCTCATTTACATTTTCTAGTAAACTACTTTCGGCTCTACAAATTGGCAACACTCATGACATCATATGTGAGCAGGTCTCCATTCACTTTGTACATGAAATTTCACATTTTCTCAATTTTCTTGAAAGTTACACATTTTCTAACGCCCATAATCAACGTATGTTCAGAAGAATTGCTTTTTACATAACATACTTTGACTATGGGGTGAGAAAATGTGTAACTTCCAAGAAAATTAAGAAAATGTGAAATTTCATGTACAAAGTGAATGGAGAGCTGCTCGCATATGATGTCATCAGTGTTGCCAATTTACAGCGCCGAGAGTAGTTTACTAGAAAATGTAAATGAGTGCAATTTTCTTATTCTTTGACCGATTTTTCTCATTTCTTTTTTTAAATGCTGTTCAAATTTATCTCCTTTATTGAAACAATGAAACTTCTAGGGTGGACTTAACCTATAAAATTAATGCTGTGAGCTCAAAGCTTCCTAAAAGTTCCTAATTTCCATACACTTTAATGTAGTATGCATTTTGGTAAATTGGTTTGGAAAAGTATTCTACCTTCTCCATGTTCTTACACCGTAGCTCATCAGCTATAGCATCTGGGTGGCTCCATCATCCAGTCTGAAATTCTGTAGTAAATGGGCACAAAACAACAGCTGTTACAATCCCAAGATGTGAAATTACATATTTTTTTACGGTCTCTTGATAAGATTTGCCTTTGTTTTTGTTGTTTTTGCTGTCGAATTTAATGCTTAAATTAAAAAAAAAAATAATAAAGAAGCCTGCGATTTTCCAAGTAAAAGTAATGTTTCGCTGCAAGGCGTTCAGATACAGAGCATGCTGAGGATGAGAGAAAGTGGATGCAAAGGCTCAATTTCGATGTAAGTACTGAGGCTAATGTATTCGGAAGCCTCTTTGCTCAGTCATCTTTTAATTGAGTTTGACTAATTGGATAATGCCTTTAGTAATTAGCAATCTCTGGATTACGTAATCAGGAAGGCGCGTCCATTTATGGACTGGTCATCTAAGATTACAAGTGTCTCATTCCCCCTCCCCCTCCTTCCGCACGCGCCAAGTCTAAAGGAGTTAATCTTAAACGACACGTTGACCCATTATAAAAAGGAATACAATGGAAATATAGGTAAACTTTTCTAGGAATGATCTATTCAGCCATGAAAGATATAGCGTAGAAGAGATCAACTGTTTCCTAAACTCGGACACTGAGATTTGCCCTTAATTTACGTTGCAATAAGCCGGACATCCGACTTTAAAAGAGTTATTCTGTTATTAAATCATGATAATAATGATGACGATAATGGTGACAACGACAAAAACAACAGAAGAAATAATGATAAGAATAATAATGATAACAATAATGAAAATCAAATTATAATAGTTATAACAATAACAAAATGAAAAATAACAACAATTATATTATGGGAAGGATGATAATGATAAACGATGTTATTATTTCCATTATCATGATCAATATAATATCCTTATATTTATAATGATAATAATGATCATAATGATGCTAGAGAGAAATAGATAGAATGAGAGTGAGAGAAGAGAGGGAGAAGGGAAAGTTGGATTTAGACAGTCTTAGATCATACATGATCTGCGTTTATAAACTACCTCGCTATAAAGTTATTCCCTGGCTTTATTTAATACATATACATGTAGTTGATTAGGATCGTAATGGTTTGAGTAACGTCTTCATTTAAAACAAGCTTGAGTACTGTAATATGGATGCAATATGAATGAAAATATATTTGGAAGAATACAGTATACTCTAAAAAAATACTGGGTAAAAATGTGCCATGACGGTAATCATATGTCCAACCAACTTTGGGAAATTCTTTGGGCATTTCTTTTTATGCAATTTGATGGAAATTTTACCGATTCTAAAGGAATAACTGCTTATTAACCCTAACTGGACAATAATGCTGCTTCCAGTATTGGCCAAAGATATTGCTGTTGGTTGGACATTATAATTACCCTCGCGCTGGTTTAAATTTCACCCAATATTTTTTTTACAGTGTAGGTAGTAAATAGAATGTGCACGTAGAGTGCTCTTTATTCAAGATCAGTCATTTTAATCAGTCTTTTTTTTTTCTTTTTTTTTTTTTACTGTATTTTAGACATTAATTTTGTGAGTTTTTTTCTAGTCGTATTTTGACTAGAACTCGGTCATTTCTTACTAAAATATAGTAACTTTTATGACTAGATATGTTACTTGCACCCAGATGACCCATAATCTAGTCATTCTAATTAATTTGTTTTTAGAGTGTAGATCGAGGTAATGAGAGAAAGAGAGAGAGAGAGAGAGAGAGAGAGAGAGAGCGGAGGAGGAGATTGGTATCGATGATGAAGGGAAATGGATGGTACAATGAACTCTTGCCTCCCGTACGAGAGGTCCAAAGTGACATTTTTGATGGGAGCTTCTGAGGCTAGGAGATTTGCCAACATATTTGTTTAAATTTCCTATTGACCATCATGACCATGCTGACCCAGATGTATCAAGAGAATAACTGGGAATATGAAAGCGTAATTACGATTATTAGTAGTAGAAGAGGTAGGAGTAGTAGTAGGCTAGTAGTAGTAGTAGTAGTAGTAGTAGTAGTAGTAGTAGCAGTAGTATTAATGGTAGTAGTAGTAGTGGTAGTGGTAGTAATAGTAGTAGTAGTAGTAGTAGTAGTAGTAGCAGTAGTAGTAGTAGCAGTAGTAGTAGTAGTAGTAGTAGTATCAGTAGTATTAATGGTAGTAGTAGTATTAATGGTAGTAGTAGTAGTAGTGGTGGTAGTGGTAGTAATAGTAGTAGTAGTAGCAGTAGTACTAGTAGTAGTAGTAGTAGTAGTAGTAGCAGTAGTATTAGTGGTAGTAGTAATAGTGGTAATGGTAGTAACAGGAGTAGTAGTAGTAGTAATAGTAGTAGTAGTAGTAGTAGTAGTAGTAGCAGCAGTAGTATTAGTGGTAGTAGTAATAGTAGTAGTAGTAGTAGTAGTAGTAGTAGTAGTAGTAGCAGCAGCAGTAGTATTAGTGGTAGTAGTAATAGTAGTAATGGTAGTAATAGGAGGAGTAGTAGTAGTAGTAGTAGAAGTAGTAGCAGCAGTAGTATTAGTGGTAGTAGTAATAGTGGTAATGGTAGTAACAGGAGTAGTAGTAGTAGTAATAGTAGTAGTAGTAGTAGTAGTAGTAGTAGCAGCAGTAGTATTAGTGGTAGTAGTAATAGTAGTAGTAGTAGTAGTAGTAGTAGTAGTAGTAGTAGCAGCAGCAGTAGTATTAGTGGTAGTAGTAATAGCAGTAATGGTAGTAATAGGAGTAGTGGTGGTGGTGGTGGTGGTGGTAGTAGTAGTAGTAGTAGTAGTAGTAGTAGTTGTTGTAGTAGTTGTTGTAGTAGCAGTAGTAGTAGTAGTAGTAGTAGTAGTTGTTATTGTTGTTGTAGCATTATTCATCACTATTTATGATAATAATTATCATCACCATCCGTATTTTTATTATTATTATCATCATCATCATCATTACTAATTTATTAAGACTATCAATAGTTTAGAGAATACAGAAAGACTGAGATAGAATAAACACCTGTCGTTTTACAATAATAACAACAAAGTCATTGAGCGCGTATAATGGAAGTTAATCGGATCAGTGAACTTGAACCTCGCAATAAAATGACAGGGCAGTGCACAAATGATAAATAAAAGAGTGGATGCCCAGATAATGTAACAGTTGTCTAGTTGATGCAATTACCACCTGTCTAATTATGTAAGGATTATCACGAGGATTTCAAACATTTTGGGAAGTACTCGGATGAGTGCATGTCGAAAAACTGTTTCAGTATATCTGCGTTCAATGCTATTTTCCGAAGTACGAAGTAATACGTCATTAGGAATTCTGCATTGTAATGTCGATGACCTTTCAACAGCGGTTAGTCCCTTTTTATTAAACCTGACAATTTTTTTTAAATTGTAATTAATGACACACCATTGCGTTCTTTTTCATTATTATATGAAATAAAAGGATACTAAGCTTTAGCGATAAGACAATCATCCATCATCTGCTCACTCTCTTAAATTGAAAATTCACTCTGTTGGAAAAACAAATCAATTAAATTTAAAGTTAATGCGCCTTTTTAAAAATCTGATTAATGACAATGAATGATGTAATGTTGTTCTGTCTTCGCGCTTCATGCATGGTTTAAATTCCGGGGGGGGGGGTTCTCTCTCTATTTAAAAAATCACATGTCACTTTTATATCAAGTTTACAAGTGTACAAGCTAAACTTTCTTCTCAATGATTATATCTATTCCTTATATTATACTTTTCTTTCTGTTTTGAACACTGATTTCGATGTCTATTCTGGGTTACTTGAGGCGTTCCATAAACGCGCCAAGTGTTATGATTTCGACAGCATCGTAATTTCATTTACATGTCACACTGGCCCAGAAAATATAAACAAATGAAGAAATGAAGAAAGAAATAACTAAATACATGAATAAATAAGTAGGCCTAGATAATTAAATAAATAAATGGAAAAAAGGATAAATGTATTAAAAAATAAATGAATGAATAAGTAAATTAATAAATGAATATATAAATCGGTAAATGAATAAATACATATACAATAAGGAGGAATCTCAGCAATAGGAAGGGTGGAATGCAAGTCGAAGTTGCTTTCACCTCAAACGTTTTATTTATGTCTGTCGTTTTTCTTTTTGTCCAGTACCCAGTCTCCGTTTTTTTTTTTTTTTTTTTTTTTTTTTTTTTTTGTGTCTGCTCCAAGATGCGTTAAGGAAGGGGAGGTAAGTGAAAGTAAGCAATGCCATAAGTTAGAGGCTACCGGAATGACAAGGAAACAAGCCATGGAAATGTTGTTTTCTTGTTTGAATTCGAGCCGTATATAAACGCGTGCAGATACAGCGTAGGGAATTTTAAAGTTATAGTAACTGGAGAAGGGTGGCTGAAAGAAAAGGGGTGTCGAGAAATAGCGTCATAGGAAGAAAGTGGGAGGGAAGAATGACTTTGATACAAGCGAAGCTGATGAAAAAAATGAAATAAAAGCATAAAGGGGAAAAATATAGAAAAAAAAGAGAAAGAAAGGTCGCGGAGAGGGGTTTGTGGTGTTCTCTTGACACGCTTGAGTTATACAAAGCCAAATGTTTCAAAGCTGTTGGCTGGAAATGGAACAGAACGCCAGCTATTAAATAAGAAGCCATTCATAATGAATGCAAATAATAACAATAGTCAATTTGTGGTGCAAATGAATGGAAATGGCAGAAACAATTAAAATCGAAAGAAGAAATAACAACAAAGAAGGTAGAAGTTGGCAGATAACGAATTGAACTATTGTTTTACCTGGAGCAGTTACGGATTGAGTGGATATCACCTGTTTTATACATCAGTTTGAGAGCGGTATTTAATAATTTAATATCATCAAAACTAATTAATCACACCACGATCTTAAGAAGTTTTTCCAGAGTACTTTGAACATTAAGGGAATCAATCTACTTGTGACGTTAATCCCAGGTCAAAAACCACGCAAGCCAATTGAGCATGAAAGCCAAGGGACGTTTCAACTCAGTCCAAAAAAGTATAAATTCTGCTCGCACTTATAGGTCTACTACATAGGAAAGTTCTTGGGATTACGTAGATTTTGTCAAGGATTACAGCATTCTTCCTCTCCTTTGTTTGCTTTCCGAGGTAGGTATATGTTCTTTGTTTTGAATAACGACGACTCTTCATCAATTTATACTTCACAGTTCATTCATATTTACAAGGGGAATGTCAGGTTCCCATGAAAATGATTTTTTTTTTAAGGGGAAACAAATTTTCCACTTTATGAAAGGGGCGGGGCGGTCAGTTGCTTGAAATGCCTAATACTCGGGCATTCTTCTTTTGAAACTCTAAATCTTAAAACTGAAAACAAAGGTAGATATTCAAGGTTAAAAAAAAACACTATCAACGAGAAAGTTCATGTTATATTTTCGAGGGAATAAATTGCGCAATACTTTCAGTGTTATCGTATTCATTTATTGCTTTGTTTTCCTGTTGATGTTGTTTGCTTGTTTGTCTGGGGTTTTTTTGGTTTTGTTGTTGTTTTTGTTGATTTATGTGTCCCTTATATTTTCTCGATATCCTGGACTATTTTTTTTTGTGTCTTTCAATAAATTTATTCACCTCCCCATTTCCTTTTTTTTCCCATGTTATGCAACTCCTATTCTCTATTTCGTTTATGACAATTCCAGCTTTATTCCTGGGTTTTACCTTTTACTATACAAGAAGTCTACCCCTGGCCATATTTGTATTGTTTCACACAGTAAAATCAAGTATGTGATGACTAAAAAAAATAGTTATTTTACAACCTGATTTTACAGTAAACAGCCCAGCACTAAACACTGAACATGGCTTCTAAACCCTTCATCACGGTCTTCGTCCTTGCTCTCGTTGTCGCCCTCGCTACGGCGATGTCGCTAGAAAACGAAGCATCGGATGAGAACTTCGATATGACCCTGGACCTTCTTGACAAGAGGAGCAATGACATCGACTTCGACTTGGACTTTGAAGAGGAGATTGCAAACGAAACAAACAATATGGAAAAGAGGGGCAAGGGCCGCTTCATCCGTAAGTGTTCTCATTAAGAATAAACTTCCACTCTTTCGCGGGGGGATGCACTCTTTGATTTACGAAAGGACAACCGGGTAACACCCAACTTAACTAGATTTTTAATCTTTGAGTATTTTGTATTGCCATCGTTGGATCATTTCCTCAAGGAAAAGGTCTTAAAGCAAACTTTCATTGGTTTTGTTTTGTTTTTAGTTTTTGTTTGGTTTAGTATGGATTTTTTCTAAATTAAAAAACCAAGAAAAACAACTCAGTGAAACAAACAACTTCGCCACATAAAATGTGGAGATAACGGCCGCACAAATTTTGCGCACAGACACCTGAGAAAAAATAGCTATTTTCTTTTTTTGCTTCGCCAGTCAATTGTTCTTGAGTTTCTCGATGAGAATTCAAATTCCACGGTGTTAGAGACTGTAGAAGCCGCGTGCAAGCGCATTGCATTTTGCGTTATTTCTTAAGTATATATTTTTTCTCCCCCCTCCCCATGAATGTGATTTTATTTTCCATATTTGAAAGGGAGGAATATAAATCTTGTACCGTTAAATTGCTGATATCCATAACCACACTCTGACCCCCAAAGTTGGTTAAAATCATTGGGTTGGTTTATATCAACCAACCAACAGTTGGTTAAAACATTTCTGTACGTAAAGCCAGGGGCGTCGATAGAGGGGGGTGTGGGGTGGTGTGACACCCCCATTAAAAATTCTTGTCGGCAAATTCGCGATCGCTGTCGGCAAAAAAGTGAGACAGAGAGAGAAAGAAGAGGGAAGAGGAAGGGGGGCAAAAGAAAAAAAAAGAGGAGTAAGGTGCCCAAATCGAGTCATATTCGGCTTATTTGCCTGTGCATTTTGACGACGAAGCAACACTGGTAACACGAAAGAGAGCATATTTTTCCTCAAATATATCAAAATAGATATCGTAAAGGCCCATCTTGTATTTTGATGAAGAACTTTCACTTCTATCATGAAAAGGATTATATGATAAGGAGTATATAGATTTTTTCCTCGCTCGCTGCGCTCGCTCGTAAAATATCAAGATTTAGGATGGTCTTTGAAAGCGAATGATCAGGCGAGAGAGGTGACCAAATATATAATTTAGATATCTTAAAGCCCATCATGTAGTTTGATGAAGAACTATCACTTCTACGAAAGAGAGTGTATATTTTTCCTCGCTCGCTGCGCTCGCTCGTTTTATATTTAGATACAGAATGTTTTCGTAAAGCTAACACATTCAGTAAGTGAGGTGAACAAATATATTATTTAGTAGGAAAATATGATAGAGGCACACAAATGAACATGCCTCGTGGGCTTTATACGGTTGAATTTGTCGACGTTGGTCGTCGGCAATCGGAGGCATTATTTGTCGGCAATCTGGCGTCTACACCCCCCCCCCCCCCATTAAAAAAATGTCTAGCGACGCCCCTGCGTAAAGCATATTTTTATGGGATTTTTTTTTTTTTTTTACCAACAGTTGGTCGGTTCATGTAGTAACCAAACGTTTTTAGAGTACATTTATTGCAAATAAACATCATGGGATCGATTTAGAACTGTAGTTACCAAGATACACTTGGGTCAAACGGTACCGGACGCCAATTGGCCAACGCGGACTCACTGAATGAACGTCATTGTTTGTGCACATCTTTGCTTTTATTTGTCCATATAGGTTGCACACATCGCATTTCCGGCCATACCTGCGTCTGCGACAAGAGATACAGACGGAAAAACCCTAAATATTACAGGGTTTGTGCTGGATTCTAAACCGGAGAAAGCCGATGATTTGGAAACAGCTGAGAGATATCTCGAAGATCCCAGTATTATGGCTCCGACAACAGAGTGTCTGCTGCTTTTTTCCCGCAAAATATATCATTGTATTTCTTTACCGAATAGTTATGTAACCAATGTTTTCCAATAAAATGACATGGAGAATGAATTTTCGTATACTTTTGGTCAAACCTATTTTGGTCAGTGCGTGCGTGCATAGAGAATATTGCTAGAAAAATGTGCCCGGGGGAAGGGGGGGGGGGCGATACTGCCATTACAAGGTGGACACCATGCTCGTACACAAAAAACGCGTAAAAATGGTTGTTTTTCACGGACGGGCGATGTACGCGCGTACAGTGAAAAGGGTATCAGAATTTCTACAATAAGGAAAAGGGTATACTTTTACAACAGCTTGATTTGAAAATACTTGTTTAGGGTGGGGAAAACGTGACAAATTACTTGTTTAGGGTATTCTGAGATCAAAGGATATTTACTTGTTTAGTGTCCATTTTGAAAGTCCATGTACCAGCATGGTGCCCACCTTGTAATGACAGTGTGCCGCCCCCCCCCCCCCCGGTGTATGTGGGAGAAGATGAATTGTATTCGTGTGTGCTTGAATGTATGTATGTATTTGTATGTGATGGGTGTGTGTGGGGTAAAATTTCAAATCCTTCCATACACAGAGACTTGAAAGATGAGAATCTCTGTCTCTCTTTTCATATTTTTTTCTTCCCCTCTTCACCTCTTCAAATAAAAGACAAAATCAGAAGACGATGGTAGGCGTACACGCAGTCCATTACGACAGCACTAACATGACTAAGGAATCAGAGAAAATTCGGGAGTGAGCAAAAATAGGCAGTGGGTGAATGTATTCATAAGAAGTTTCATGTAATAAACACAGCAACGGGAGATAGTAAGAGAGTAAGAGAGAAGGGGAGGAGTAAAGCAAGAAATAAAGAGAGAGAGAGAGAGAGAGAGGGGGGGGGGGGGGGCGGGGGAGGGTGAGAGAGAGGGAGAGAGAGGAGAGAGGGAGGAAGAAAGAGGGGGTAATTAAGGACAACAGGAGACGTTTTTAAGATGAGATAGAGCAGGTATTTCAGTTCCATAATGAGCAGGCAAGCGTGTATTCATAATTCTAAATAATTACGATGGAATGGCATAAACAATACACGTATTTTGTCATGATAAGCCTTTAAAAGGAATCAGAGAAAAGAAACATTAAGGAAGAAAGATGGGAGAAGAGAAGAAGGGAGATAGAGAGAAAGGGAGGTAAGAATACATGTATATTCATAATAGGTATACAAGAACGATAAAAGGGGAGGTGGACAGAAAGTGGGCGGTATTAAGCAGGAGAATCAGTGCAGCGAGAGAGAAAAAGAGCTCACGTGCAGAGTGAGAGGAGGAGGGGGCCAAGAATACATTTGTTAGAGGTCTTGGAGAATGATAAAGTGAAGAAGACAGAGAAATCGGTAGAAAGCAGGAGAAAATCCAGGCAAAGCGAGAAAGAGAGGGGGAGAGAGAGAGATGGATGAAGAGAGATAGAAAGAAAAAGAGAGAGAGTACAAAGAGAAAAGGACATTTGTACTTGGAAGGCAGCTAGATATTAACATAGTTAATAACGAAGTCTGGAGAGTGGGAGGACGAGTGAGAGAGAGAGAGAGAGAGAGAGAGAGAGAGAGAATGTGTTTGTGTTTGTGGGTTGGGTGTATATGAGTGCGGGTGCGCGTAGTGGTATAGTGCTGGGAGTGGAGGAATGATAAAAATTCAATATGTGCACTTACCGGGTACGTATATTCCCGGTGTTGTCACTCTATATTCAAAGGTGTAACCATGATCGTTCGGCAACCCAGAATTTGACCCCCATTTAGCGGTGTTTCAAGTACATTTTTACCCCTATTTGGCACAAAATGGGTACAAATTGGCCTTCAAAAACACCCCTATTTTTCGCATTCCAAGTACACTTTTACTAAACTCACCCCTATTTTCGCAGTTATAAACAAGGACCAGCAAAAACACCCTTTCTACAATTTCGAGTACAAGCTCAAAAACATGGGGTTTTTTCGATTTCGACTACAAGCTCATGAAAACCACCCTTTAAAAAAAATTGCGAACATTAAAGGTTCGCGAACATGCAAAAAAACCCCCCCTTTTTCAGCGAAATTTCGAACGATCATGTGTACACGAAGTCAATACAGAGTGACAACACCGGACGTATAAGATGATAAGCTAATTAGCGATATATTAAAAGAGATTACAAATCCATAAATACTCTTTTGATTTAAAGAGAGAAATAAAGAGACAAAACATTTTTAAAAAGGTATAAGAATAGATCAAAGTAGATTATGGTTTTAATTCATTTGTGTGTGTGTGTGTGTGTGTGTATGTGTGTTTCTCTTATTATAACCGTTGACTACTGAATTCTTTGATTCCCATATGAACCTTTGATTTAATACAGGGCAGTAGTGCAAGTAGAAGTAGAAGTAGAAGTAGAAGTTGAAGGAGAAGTAGAAGTAGACGTAGTAGTAGTTGTAGTAGTAGACGTAGTAGTAGTTGTAGTAGTAGTAGTAGTAGTAGTAGTAGTAGTAGTAGTAGTAGTAGTATAGTAGAAGTAGAGGTAGTAGTATTGGCAGTAGAAGTAGAAGCAGTGGTGGTGGTGGTGGTAGTGGAAGTAGTAGTACTAGTAGTAGTAGTAGTAGTAGAAGTAGTAGTAGTAGTAGTAGTAGGAGCAGCAGCAGCAGTAGTAGTAGTGACGTCACGGCGTGACGTCACGGCTTTAAACATGGAGGACGTGTAATTTTGGGAGCTCTCGAACCCACCGCTTTTTTACTTATTTTGGAGGGACTCTTTTGTTTTGGTGAGCTCAAACATTGAATTATTTTGCTATTAGTGAATAACTGAACACATTACTTTAGCCTTTAGTACCACTTCTAATGGAAAAGTCTTATTTCTTAAGGAGTGCAACAATGTCGTCCGATACCGAGGGCCAACGCACCAAACAATCTACACCGTCTACGGCACAAACCGGAACACCAACGCCGGAGGGCACGGGTGAACCGGAGAGTGCATTCACGCTCGCAGATGTCATGCGCTCTATACGGGAATCTGAAGTTAGAGTCTGTGCAAAGTTAGACGGATTACAACACAATTTGGATCAGATCAAGACGAAAGTGGATGACTTAGAAGCAGCAGTTGATTTTAATGCATCGAAGGTCGACATTATCGAGAAAGAGAAGCTTCCTCAGATTGAAAGCGACCTAAGAAAGGAGGTTGATCAACTTCGTACAAAGCTCATCGAATCAGAGATATACCAGAGGAAGAATAATCTTTTATTCTACGGGGTCAAAATGGAGCAAGGAGAAAATGTCTATGTCGTGATTCGCCATGTTTTTACTCTACTTGGTCTAAGCAAAGAGGAAGCGGGGGCCATTTGCCTTATCAACGTGCACAGGTTACCTCAACGTCACTCACAGGAGGGTGTCCCCCATCCTATCATAGCCAAGTTTGTCTATATGTCACAACGTAATCGAGTCTTAGCTGCGTTTGAAGAGCGAGCTTACAAGAAGAGAGTCGCCACAGATGTTTCGACTGGAAACACCACAGGAGGAGTCGAATGGAGATACCCACCTGTTACACAAGAAACATCTAGGCTTACAGTGAGAACAGACTTGCCTCCAGCATTGAAGGCAACACGCAGTGAGTTGGCCAAAGTTGCATACAAGTTGAGAAAAGAAAAGAAGCTGTCTACAAAAATAACGGTTGTTGGAGCGAAAGTGGTCCTCTTCTACAGAGAAAAAGGTACCCAGAAATGGGAAATACATAAAGAATAGCGGTCCTGCATTCACGGTCTTCATTTCATTTACAATTACAGAGAACAAAATTCAAGTTCATTTACTTTATTGAACACAAAGTGCTACTGACGTTGGAAATGAACACACAACTTTTGATCAGTTGTTTTGATACTGATATATAGCTGCTCTATATACTGTATTGACTAGATTTTCCCTGCCACATTATGGTTTCTCCCTCCAGTAATATTCATTAATTTTGTAAACATGTTAAAGGGTGGTTTGTTAGCTCCTTTAAGGTTTCATGTCTTTGACATGTTCCTCATGTTAAGCATTCGATCAGTCAGACGTGTCTTAATTTTTTCACATTTATAAATGTATTTGTTTGTGTACAAGTGTTACACATTTAAAATTTCTTTGTATATTGTTTTTTATGTACATAGTTTGCCTTTGCCAAAGATGTTCTTTTTATAGTTCTCTTGCGTCAGCTGAAAGCAAAACAAATTCCAAGTGTTGGAAAACAAGTACACTTAAGGCAGTTGCTCAATGTATAATTTTGAAATTTACATTAGCATTTGTAAAGATACTTAGGAATGGTGTTCGCAACAGTGGAAAGTTATATTTAGGCTTCTATATGTTACAGGTGCAAGCCAAAGCAATATATCTGACACCTGTCGTAAGTACATGTAGGTTGCACGGTTATGTGTTTGCGGATTGGTACGTGTACATGTATATCAAAGTTACAGATATGATACCTTGCTATGGGTTGTGAAACGAGCATTAACTTTTTGTCTCTGAATGTGAGAGGTCTAAGATCAGGGTTTCGGAGGCAAAAGGTATTTAGTTGGTTACGAGAAAAAGAAATAGACATTGCTCTCCTACAAGAAACATATAGTTCAGAAGACGTAGAAAGTAGTTGGTCTTCAGAATGGGGCAGTGATGTACTCTTTTGTCACGGATCTCCTCATAGTAGTGGGGTCATGATACTTATCAATTCAAAACTAGATTATAAAATCATTTCCAAACATGTTTCAGATAATGGTAGATATTTGATTTTAAGAATTATTATAGACGGCAATGAATTTATAATTTGTAACGTTTATGCACCAACAGCTGATAAGAAACATGAACAAAAAATATTTTTTGATCATTTATTATGTACCTTAAATTCTTTTGACGACATTACGACCACTCCTCTTATAATTGGGGGCGATTTTAATGTGATTTTAAACGTGAATGTTGACAGACAAGGTGGTCATCCAACAACCTCGCAAGCAGTAATCAGTCAACTTAAAAAATTACAGAGTGATTTAGATGTCATTGATATATGGCGTGTACGTAACCCTATCACTCGTAAATATACTTGGAAACAATTGCGGCCTTTAATCCAAAGTAGATTAGATATTTGGTTTGTCTCCGAGACCCTGCAGGATTATATTAGCAAGGTAGATATGATACCCGGAGTGGGTTCTGATCATTTGGCTATTATTTTAGAATTTAAGGTACAAGAAGAAACAAGATGTAATGCTATGAATTGGAAATTTAATAATACCCTATGTGACGATGAAGCGTTTTGTTCTGAAATGACGAAAAATTTAGATCTGTGGATTAAAGGTATGTCACAATTTGATGATATGAGAATAGGTTGGGAATTTCTCAAGTATAATATTCGCCTATTTTCGCGTAAATACAGTATTGAAAAGGCACGGAAAAGGAAAGAAAGGCGAAGAGAACTGGAAAACAGGCTAAAAAGGTTGCAGTTTCTGTTGGATTCCGAGGGTGAAAAGCATGTTGAGGAATATAAAAAGATTGAAAGCGAATATGAGTCTTATTTAGATTATATAACACAAGGCATCATATTAAGGTCTAAAGCAAATTGGATGGAATTTGGGGAGAAAAATACTAAATTTTTTCTTAATTTAGAAAAAGGCCACAAAAATAAATCATCAATTTTTAAGCTGAAGCAAGGCGATTCCATACTTACAGATATGAAAAATATTAATTCTGAAATAAAATCATTCTATACACAATTATATAAAAAGCCTAATGTCGACTCGAGGCAAAACTCCTTATTCTTAGGACAAGAAAATATTCCAAAGTTACCCTCGGACGCCAAGAGTAAATGTGACTTGCCGTTAACGTTAGAGGAATGTACATCATCCCTATTACTTATGTCAAAAAACAAGTCACCGGGAAACGACGGTTTAACGGTTGAGTTCTATCGCAAGTTCTGGGGTAAAATTGGACAGCTTTTGGTAGATAATCTTAACTACAGTTTTCAACAAGGTCAACTTTCTAGTTCACAAAGACAAGGTTTAATTACACTCATATCAAAGAAAGGTAAAGACAAAATGTTAATCGAAAATTACCGACCCATCACTCTAGTGAATGTTGATTTGAAAATTGGTTCTAAGCTCTTGCAGAAAGATTAAAGAAAGTTCTACCGGATCTGATTCACCCTGATCAGGTGGCATTTATAAAGGACAGATTTATTGGAGAAGCTGTCAGGACAGTTAAAGACGCTCTTTACTTTTCCGTATTGAAAAATATCCCCGGAATATTATTAAGTTTGGACTTCCAAAAGGCGTTCGATTCACTAGACCATTCTTTTTTGTTGAACGTCCTCCGATCATTCAATTTTGGAGAAGGATTTTGCAATTTTATTAAAGTTTTATATACCAATTTAGAAAGTGCGGTAATGAATCGGGGTCTGTCATCGGGTTATTTTCCCGTTGAAAGAGGTGTTAGGCAGGGGGACCCATTGAGTCCTTATTTGTTTGTTTTAGCTATAGAAACATTTGCTATAAATATTCGTGAAAACAAGACAATACATGGTTTAAAAATATCTGACAATTTAGAATTGAAATTGTCGATGTACGCGGACGACATAACGGTTTTCCTTTCAGACAATATTTCATTTAGACATCTTTTGAATACACTTCAGAATTTCCGAAAGGAATCATCACTATCTATCAATATTTTCAAAACAAAGGCAATGTGGATAGGAGCCTGTAAAGATAATCAACATTCACTAGAGAATATTCAGTTTGAGAAGTCTTTGACAATTCTTGGAGTAGATATAGCATATTCACCCAATGTTTTTTCTTCACAATTGCAAAGAACACTTGATAAAATTAGAGTACAATTGAATTTATGGAAAGCTCGTCATTTATCCTTAATAGGCAAAATACAAATTGTCAAAACCTTCGCTTTTTCGCAATTACTTTACCTTGCAAGTCTGTCAAAAATCCCAGATTATTATATAAAAGAAGTTAATAAGTTAGTTTTTGGGTTCATTTGGAACGGCCCTGACAGGATCAAAAGGGAGATACTTGTTAAGCAGTATGAAGATGGGGGGGGGGGGGGGGGGGCTCAAAATGATATGTTTAAAATCTCTTTTACAAGTGCAAAAAGTCAAGTGGATACAAAGAGTTTTTACATCCAATTCAAAGGGATGGAAGATTATTCTGTTGACATTGCTTCAAAATGTAGGTGGTGACTTTATATTTCATTGTAATTATGACCTTAATATTTTAAACTTGACAATTCCTGAATGGTATAAAGATGTCATGATTAGTTGGAGCACTGTATTTCAGAAAAACATTAAAATATGTGACCAAATACTATGGAATAACAGATGTATATTACAAAATGGAAAATCTTTCTATAAGTCAGAGATAAAAAACAAAGGTTTTGTTAAGGTGTCACATATGTTGGATGAGTATGGCAGACCATTAAGATGGAAAGATGCCAAAAATAAAGGCTTAACATTTGTTGAATACTTTCTACTTCTCGACTGTTACAAGTTTATGCCATCAAAATGGAAATTATTTTTTCTATCTCAAAACTTTCATCCCATTGTTGACAATATTTCATTGATTCCAACTTTAACTATTGATTACATCACTAGAGAAGTAACAGGTGTACCAAAGTATATTTTTTACACATTTTTTATGAAGGAAAATAACCCATCAATTTCAAATATATTTACACGTTTAAAAGACACCTATGGGTTTCAACAAGAAGAAGTAAGAGAACTTTTAAAACTACCTCTACGTACTACTATAGATACGAGACTTCGAGCTTTACAATTCAAGATTCTTAATAATTTGATTCCTACCAAGGTTTGGTTATTCCGTATTAAAAAGGTAACGGATACACTTTGTACATTTTGTAAAGTATCACCAGAAACTCTAGTGCATCTTTTTTATTCTTGCCATGTCGTTAACCAATTTTGGAATAATGTTGGTACACTTTTTGCTTCACTAGATCTTCCTGATTTCCTCTCAGAAAGTTATGTTCTTTTTGGTATCTGTAAGCCCCAAATTCCCAGAAATATATTTATATTGAACTTTCTGCTCCTGTCAGGTAAACAATATATTTTTAGATGTCGATGTGACGAAACTAAACCTACTCTCTCCCATTTTTGTAACTTTCTTTTATCATTTGAAACTGTTGAACATACCATAGCACAAAGGAAATGCAAATTAGAAAACATGATGGCAAGTGGGCTATCATTCTGAATACTTTAAAGAGGCGATAAAGCAGAAGGCTATTTTTGTTTTGTTTATTTTTTTTATAGGCCAAGTGCCTGAATTTTTGTTGTTGTAAACAAACATATATGTTTTCTTATTTTATACTATTTTGTATGTTAGACATGTTATTTTATATGCCAACGTCATCTGAACTTTAATATGTGATCCATTATACCATGAATGTTTTGTTATGTATATTTTGATGAAAAGGATCAATAAAACATGAATTACAAAAAAAGTAGTAGTAGTAGTAGTAGTAGTAGTAGTGTTGGTGCTAGTAGTGTTGGTGGTGGTGGTGGTGGTGGTGGTAGTATTAGTAGTGGTGGAAGTAGTAGAAGTATTTGGCTTTTGATATTGTTTAGTAGTAAGCTTTCCATACTGAGGAAATTAAAATGACCCCATATTTACATAATGCTTAACACATTTTAAGGAAAGACCAACCAGGGAAAAAAATGTTAATTATGCTTCACATCGTTTTTATTGTTCTTATATAAAGAGCATTGAACACACATACGTAAATATGGAATATAAAGAGTTCTTATATTTTGGTTCTTTTTTTTTTTTTTCACTGTACAAAGACCATGAAGACTGAGCCTAACGAAAATGCCTTCTACCCGTAAACGAAAGAAACATGGAATAATGTAGATGAAATAAAAACAAACTAACAAACAAACAAGTAGCAGAGAGCCTTCCTAGGTAAACAGCCGCATTAAAATTAAAGGTGGGGAGCTGATGATAGGAAACTTTGCTGCATCATCAAATACCTTACATTAAACACGTAAAAACCTCGGCTAGTTTAGATTAATTTCATTTCCGGTCCACCGAGGCACCGACATGTCCCAATAATTTGTAACTTCACCTAATAATCGAAATCAAAACATGTAAGTATCAAAACGTTATCAATGAGCTGATGATTTAGTAAGCAATTAGTGATAAATTCACTTGTGTTTACGATTATAGTCTATGTAATCGACTGGCCAGAAATGGCTTAATTGGTGGTCCCTATTGGTAATTAAAAGAAATAAGTATTTTCATAGTGTATAACGTCAATTCATTGGCATCCTTACTTTACGGTTGGTTACCGGAGTGCAATATCCGCAGCACTGAGTTGACAGTGATTTACTTATAATTGCAGCCTCCATGATAGTTGTTTATTGGGTAAACCCCTTGGCTGCTGGAATCGGGTGGCCCCTGTATTAAGTCTATGGAAGTATAAGAATTCAGTAGTCAACGGGTTAAAACATGATGATGTGTCATCAAACCCTGATCTTTATTTGTGTACACACACACCGTTGACAACAAAATCAGGGTGAGGAAACCAGAAAATAGAAGCTTTAAAAAGGGGGGAATTCTATATGTTGAAAATAAAGGCTTGTAAAAAGCTAGGAAAGAAATTAGTGTTTAAAAAGAAACAGTTCAGTTAATAATAAAGGAACAATGGAGCAGTGGTAATAAACAAAATAGCATACTGTAGTTTTACTACTCTGAGTTTTATATGGTCATTTCTCTCTCAAAATGCATATTGTAGTATTTTTATTATTGGTTTTTCACCGTCATGCAGGTTACATTAATATTGTTTCTTTATTGCAGGATATTAATCTACTGCGATCAATATGTAAATGATCAACAGTTTGCTGGTGGGCAGTGGTGGGTGATTATACATCTTATTTTCAAGGTGATATTGGTGTACAATGCACAATGAGTTAGTATCATCGGCATGTATACATAACTGACTGGATATGTTGTGATTGTTTATGTAATATTTTCCCTTTTAATCACATTTCTGACAATATAGAATTAAAGAAAAAATGGGGGTTTTTTTACTACTTGCGAACGTGACAATGTAGAACAGATTTCACAAGGTACACAGTCTTTGAATGGTATATCTGAAGATGATAATAACAATGGTCTGAATCCAGATAGAAATTTTATTCCATTATTTCAGGATTGTCAATATATACTTCCAGAACATTTTTGTCATAAATACCACTGAATATATCAATTATGATTTATAATACACTTAATCTGTCAAATTTGTCATATTATTAATATTGCGTGGGCAAATACAAGCCCTTTTTAGTTGAAACCATTATTTTTTATTTCAAACGCATTTATTTCACAAGCGTTGTACACATTCTCATTATTAAGCTCATTCTAAACCTCTGTACAAAATACCCTCGATATTTATGATTTAAACACTTATGAAATTGTCATTTTTGTCTTCGATTGTATCGGAGGAATCGTATCACCACCTCTTGCCAATAATTTTAAATCCAAACAATGTTTCACAGATACAATAGCCAAACATATATGGAATATTGATGAAGAGTATTTGCAACGATCAGTAAGATATACAAGGCCCACAGTATGGAATTCTTTGCCACCATCCATCACGGGATATACTTTCTTCAATCCTTTAAAGAAAAATCTTAACTGAAATATATTTGTTATCATTTTGATTTGATTTGTATTAGTTCATAAAACTCATCAGTTTATACAGTCTTACCATGTGAGAGAGAGAGGGGACGGGGGAGGGGGTTAAGGTGTCAAATACATGCGTCATACATTACTGTGTAAACATATCTGTGTATTTATTTTGTTTACTTTAGACGCTCACTATTTACAAGCTCTCTAAGCTTCCTACAGCTGCTCCTATTCCCATTTCTTAGTTGATTCTCACAGTTTACCTTAATCTTATGTTCTTATGCTCATGTGTTTGATTCTTTTACCTTATTTATGTATACCTGAACGGTTTGTATTTATGATGGATGTATATATGTTTAATGGAAATAAAGAAATAAATAAAGGAAGTGAATTGAATTTAAATGAACAAAATGAACAAAATCAGTCTTAGAGATGGAAAATCAAGTGAAACCAAAATTCGGACTAAACATAATAGGTCTTGGTAAAGTCAAAGGTAGGCAAAAAATGAGGTGTTAACATAGGTGAACTTGGAAAGGGATGATCGTTATTGGAACAAGCATTGTTGTATCATTTGCTATTAGGAGGCTTCTACCTCCAAAAGAGAAGAAGAGATGAGCCAATAGAGCGGCAAAACGAAACGAAAATAAAAACAGGGAAAGGGGGGGGGGGGGGCTGTTAATGGGAAGCATGAAGCTGATGAACCCCTGAGGAATTATTATAATCATCATTTGATACATGACTTCTGTAGATTGCATCAAACTTCTTGTATAACGATGCCACCTGCCTGACATATAATTGACAAACTAAAAAAAAAAAAATAGATTGATAGGAAACGTCCGAAAACATGATACCACTTCCAGAATTCATAAATCATCAAGCGATTCTAAATTGCGTTTTCAAGTTATTACGAAATTATTGAGAATACTTCAAAATTCACACGCCAACACTCCATCAAAACCACGAAGAATCACCCTCGCGTGAAAGTTAGGCAGCATTTGTACCAATGTCACAAGAAAGTATAAAATCTGGTTGCAAACAGGTCTTCTCAAACATTTCAAATCTGAATATCTTAGAAGTGAAGACTGTCTTTCCTCTGACTGCCAATCTTGGTGAGTGAACTTATCTTATAAATAATGTATCTTTATATATCTGTAGGAAGAGTTTAAGGATTTTTTTCGTATAAAGGCACAGGAATTAATTCTTAAACTGCCTAATTGTCCAACCTTACATGATGACGAATATCAGGTTTGCAATATAACAATCAAAATGGCGTCTTAGAAAGGCCATGATACTTCAATGTAACCTTGAATATTTGGAAACGTGTTACCCGACTTGATGCAACATGTTTCGAACTACTTTTAATATGTACGCCCAAATCCCTATTCATCAATCTTTGATCCTTTTATCAATTTGTTAATATTCCCATATCTATTCTCTCTATCTCAAAAGTGATTTTAAATTCGGCTAGTCTTGTATGTCTTCCAGAAATATCATAACGATTTAAAGTCATTACTCCTTTCTCTTTCTCTACTCTTAAAAGCTGATAGGGGTTACTATTTCATCGTCCTTTATTTTTCTTTATTGTATCATCAAAAGTAGTAGAGATAGTACTATTATCATAATGACTTTTATTATCATTATCAGTTATCATTATTAGATTATTATTATCATTGTTATTGTTAATATTGTCATTTTATTATCATTGTTATTATTATTATTATTATTATTATTATTATTATTATTATTATTATTATTATTTATCATTATTATTATCATTATTATTATTATTATTATTATTATTATTATTATTATTATTATCATCATCATCATCATCGTCATTGTCATCATCGTTATTTTCATCATTATTTCACATGATCTTTTTGAAGAAATTTAGGCCTATTTCGAATTCATTCACGTCCGATTTATTCTACCTTCATGATAAAAAGCAACCTTCAACCAACATGGCGTCTAAGGCTTTCTTCACAATCCTCGTCCTCGCTGTCGTCGTCGCCCTCGCCATGGCGATGTCATTTGACAACGATGAGGCCGATGATGAGTTCGACTTGGTGCTTGGCCTCCTTGAGAAAAGGAGTAACGAAATCGCCTTTGAAACTGATGATGAAATTTCGAACGAAGCTTACGACATGGAGAAGAGGGGTCAGGGGAGAGGACGCTTTTTCCGTGAGTATTATCTTGCTCCCCCCCCCCCCTTCTCTCTCTCTCTCTCGTTCTTTTTTTTTTTTCTCTCTCTCTCTTTCTTCATCTCTATATCACTTTTTTTTTCCTTATCTCGATATCTGTTTGATGCTCATTGCCTCTTCTGCTTTCCCGCAAACACACAAATACTCTCTCTCTCTCTTTCTCTCTTCCTTTCTTTCCTTCCCTTTCTTCATTTCTATATCGCTTTTTCCTTATCTCGATGTCTGTATGATGCCCTTTCCCCCTTCTGCTTTCCCGCAAACACACACAAATACTCTCTCTCTTTCTCTCTCTTTATTTCTCTCTTTCTTTCTCTCTTTCTCTCTCTTTTTCCTTGTCTCGGTATCTGTTTGATGCTCTTTCCCCCTTCTGCTTTCCCTAACAACACACACAAACACTCTCTCTCTTTTTTTTCTCTCTCTCTCTCTCTCACTCATTCTCTCTGTCTCTGTCTCTTTTGCTCTATCTTCTCTCACATTTTTCTTTTTATTCTACTCCTCCAATTGAGAACGCACCTATAAGTTGTTTAGCTGAGGGGGGGGGGGGGGATGATGATGATTTGCTTCTTTTGCATGGTGCTAACTTGATTATGGCTTCACCATGTATATATTATGTACATGTATATATTATTACAAGCTGCCTTTTACCTCTCATATTTACAGGCGATTCTTTGTTTCCCGCTACTAAAGTAACTCATTCTCAAAATTTATTCTCGCTCGTTGTAATGACAATTATCGATGTTTTGTGTATGGGACAAAACATTGTATCCTGTCTTTATCCCAAATCCGAAATGCGTTTGCTGAGATTGGCCAAGGTTATCTCACGTGACTGAAAATATTTCCACCTTATATGCGTGACGTCACAGATTTTGACTATCGATAGGCCTGTCATAGAATCGCTATAGTGTAGAGTCACTGTTCCAGTGCTCTCTGTAGGGTACAGCCTCTACTATAATTATCTTTAGCCAATCATCATGAAGATGGTGATTATCAAATACCATTCACCTAGGGATTCCAGTTTGAATCATGGACTGATATTCATTTCCAGATATATTTCTTTACATGATGAATATCTTTTCTTTTTCTTTTTTTTTTTCGATAAGGGACAAAAATCATATGTACCATGCTGTCTTTTCTTTGCACCGATAAAATCGTGGATCTTCGGTGACTTACCATGTTAAAACAAAGAGTAATATGCCAATATACAATCTCAGAGAATACAGAATTTCAAACAGCGCCTCAATCAGTCAGGTCAATTAATTTCATGCATGGAATATTTTATTATCCATGAAAATGCCACACTTCCAACTGAATTGTAAAGTAGCTTTCTCTTTTGGGCTTCTTTTACATCATCCAATTTTTAAGGCCAGATCATATATTAGTAGGCGAATCTCAGTATGAATGGGCTTATGTCTAAAGTCTGATGAATTTCCCACAAGAAAGAACATGATGATTGACAATTATAAGTATCTCTATTTCTTTAACTCACATGTTCAGGTTGCACACACCGGGTATCCGGACACACCTGCGTCTGCGACAGGAAGTACAGGAGGAAGAACCCCAAATACTACAGAGTCTGTGCCGGATACTAAGCCCAATCGTATCCGGTGACTGTAAATTTAGGCGTAGACGCCTATTCCCGTTTTATCACGTGCTGCAACTGCAACAGAGCCTGGATGCCCTGTCAAAAATCATTTATACCTGCGGTCATGTAAATGTATATCAATGAAATTAATAGTTGATTCATTCTATCGAATTGCAATGTTTCTTTTTAACTTCTTTAAACCAGTTCGTTCAAGAATAAAACAGGAAGATTTTTAGACAAATTTGAAAGCAAGGCTGTAATTTTTCCAGTAGTTCTGACTACCTCAGCATACTGTATCGTCATTGCGAACGCGGTGATGCTTGTAAAAAAGAGCAGGAACTTGTTTGTTTGTTGTTTGTTTGTTTGTTTTTCATAGGGTTAGAGTTGGATGTAGAGAGAAATGTGTCAATGTTCATGCATAGATTCCCTCTGTTAAAGTATCGCTTGTATTGTATCACTTGAGGGAGAAATAGCTTGTGAAGAACTTGTCCTGAGTGGCATTCCGTCTACCATGTTCACAGTGTCCGTATGTTATCTCGACTTTCTGAATAAGAGGGAAAAAGGTCTAACTGTAATTATTTTACAATTTTCGTGATCACGCCCCCCCCCTCTCTCTCTCTCTCTCTTCCTCTCTTTTTATAGGCCTATCCCCCCCCCTCTCTCTCTCTCTGTTTCTCTCACTCTCTCTCCCTTGGTCAGTCTATCTCATTGCTCATTTTTTTTTTGTCCACATGAGAAAAAGAAAGGTTTACTATCGTAAGTAAATGACCATGTTTATCTCTCTCTCTCTCTCTCTCTCGCTTTCCTTCTCTTCCTCTTTTCACGTTAAGAAATAGTTTCACTAGTAAAACGTAAAGAGAAATACTGACATACTGGAAGGGAAAAATTGATAATAAGATAGAGAAAGAGAGAAGAAATGAAAACCGGTCATCGGTGAACTTTGGGTCATTTTTGTCACGCCATTATCTCTTTATTTGTAAACAAATGACACTTGTTAGCAAAATGCTTTTATGTGTAAGTGAATAATGGTACTCAACCGCCTCGAAAATGAAATTGATAGAAATGGACATGGCAACTTCCTTAGAAAAAAAAAAACAGAACAGGCAATATAATCGCTTATTGGAAGATATCATTTAGGTGAGCTTAACTTTCTTTGACAGTTGGAATTACTTCTAAGAAACTAGTTACTCTAAGAGGGATATTGGACAAACATCGGGGGGTGTTTCACAAAGAATAAGATTGACCAAAATTGAACTTGACTATGGCTTGCCATTCATGCCATTGTTTTCTTTCACCATGGATCTCTCAAAGGATTTGCAAATCATGGTCACAAATCTGCAAAATAGAAAATTTGTTATAGTTCATTGATGAGAAAACAGATTCTTGAAATTTGTGATAATGATTTGCGCATCCATTGAGAGGCCGATGGTGAAAGCAAACAGAGGCATGAATGGCCTGCCAAAGTTAAGAGCGACTTGATTCAATCTTAGTCTTTGTGAAACACCCCCAGATCATGATTATATTTATCCTAAGTTTCAAAACTTTTGCAAAGCTTTACGTCTATTCGTCCGCGCATGTCATTAACATACCATGTGGCGTAATTACATCTTCAGTTAATCGTACATGCACTATTTATGAAATTGATGAGTTTCAGGAACGAAGACAAAGAGCAATTATATTCATAGCATCACAGACAATGCAGTTACTAGAGCGTGTGACATGTACATCATGTTATCTATAAGTTTTTGTGCAATATGGTCTTATGCTAAATTCTTAGCGAAACGAGAAAATAATGTACAAAGATAATCCTTATGGTAGCTTAAGGCCAGCTCATTGGCAAAGACGAATTTTGGTTCTATATCATGAACACTTTAAAAGTTTTAAATATTATCATCATAATTATCTCCTTATGTATGAGAAAAGCAAGTTTCAAGAGCGTTCATTTTAGAATGATATATCTGAAACTTTATTGCACTGATCTCCTCAATTTTGCTTGCCCTTGTTACATAATTAACGTATATCGTTCTTTTTGATAGGGACATGAAAAATTACTTTCTCATTTCTTCCGTCCATGTTTATTACGCATTTCGTGTCATTGATAAAAATCGTTTGGGCGTGATTACGAAACGTCGCAACATAAAAAAACCCGAAACGTCACAGTAACTGTTCCACTTGTGGTACGACAGAAAATGAAAGTATCTTATCATGGCTATATCATATCTGATATTGATGTTTTGACTCCATTCATAAACCACATCATTTTTGGTTACGCTCCTGACTCTTCACGGTTATTTATAATGAGAGCAGCCAAGCTTATAATGCTTTGGATATTAAATTTCTCGAGAATGGAAGCGTGACGAACTTGCCAGTGAGAAAATGGTTGCAAATGTTCTATCCCACACGTTGTGTTTTGGTTTCTGTCTTATTCGTTTCCTCCTCCTCCTCCTTCTTCTTCTTCTTCTCCCCTTATCCTTCTTCGTTTTCTTCTTCTTCTTGTTCTTCTTCTTTTCTTCTTCTTCTTCTTCTTCTTCTTCTTCTTCTTCTTCTTTTAATTCCCTCTCCCTTAGTTATTAAAAATTGGAAGGTAAAAGGAGATTGAGAAACAAAGAGAACGCGAACATTGGGATGAGAAGAAAAGTGGATATCGAGAGGCAGTGAGAGATGGAGGACAATAAAAGAAAGAAACGATGGGGAGCAAGATTCAGAGAAAGAGAGATGGGAAGGAAAATAGAATATCAAAAGTATTATGTAAACCAGGGGAAATGAAATGATGAAGATGTGGTAATTGAAACGGATAAAGGCTAAAAGGAAGAAGTTCATTTTGGCAGAACAAGATGAGGGAGTGACACGCAGAAATTTTTGTATTACGATAATATTTTCTCCTAACACTGCCTAAAGAATGAAAGGAGTAATAAGCATTATACAATAAAGACATACATGGTAGAAGAGACAAAAGACATCCTTCTCTTGAGAAGAAAGACTGGAGGAGAAAGTGAAAGACGGAGTTACAGAAAGAAAGGAACGGCCGAATGCCGACATGGAAGAAGAAAAAGAGAGAGAGAAAAAAAAACAGAAATTGGTTGATCATGCATTAAGATAGGAAGACACTCAACACGTTATGATGAAAGGTAAAGATAGACATACAGAGCGAAAGAGAGGGAAGAAGAGAGGGGAGAAAAAAAAAGAAAAGGAGGAGGAGGAAGGGAGAAGAAGAAGCAGAAGAGAACGAAGAAGAAGAATGAGCAGAAAAGAAGAAGACGAAGGAGGAGGAGGAGGGGAGGAGAAAAGAAGAAGAAGGAGGGGAGGGGGAGAAGAAGAAGAAGAAGAAGGGGAGAAGAAGAAGAAGAAGAAGACGAAAAAGGGAAAGATAGAAGAAAGAAAGAGAGAGGGTCAGAACGGAAGAAAACAAAATTACAACATTTTGTGTGGTAATCGGTTTTGATGTTCATATTAATTGTGTGCCACGCGCAAGATTGGCTTTGACGTTGTAATGGCCGATATGCCGTCAGCAAGGACCAGTTTAGATTCCTCCGAGAATAGCTCCTAGTCACACATCATTACTTGCATTTGGAGAGTCCTTTGTGTGACAAGGGTTCCTGATATTCAAAAATAATCAGCGATGACGGATGATGACTATATAAAATCATTTGAAGATGGTATGATGTTCTCAGTTGTAACGACCTTAGCTAGGCGGTGCCTCTACCCAAAAGGATTCTTAAATCATTTTCAAGATATTGGAAATCTTAAATCAAATCAAGGTAACATGTGTTTTTCTTTTCTTTGTTTTAATTGGTTTTAATAGGAAAATAACCCATTGTCTAGAGCTAAAAGGCACTAGTTTATGTAGAATGTAGCTGCGGAATTGACAAAAACATAGGTTTTATGATCTTATAGATTTATATATATTTTTTTCTTTTCATATATAAATTTGTCTCATTTTTGTTACAGCGAAGGTTTATTTCCAACTTCCACGCAACAGAAGATGGCATCCCGTGTCTTCATCCTCGCCCTGACTCTTACCTTGGTCGTTCTCGATGCCTTGGTGACGTCGGGTAGCGATGATTTCGACTTGGATGACTGGTACAGCAGGGGAATGGGTGCAAAATTTGACGAACTGGACAAGCGAGGCAGTGGATTAGGCAGCAAAAGATACGTTCGTAAGTTTGGACGTAGTTATGTGGGTTTAAAAGATGTGTGTTTGGGGAAGTGGGGTGCCTTGGATGACTATTTCGACAGTGAAATGGATTCAGTGGACGATACATTCCTAAGTTAGGATGAGGATATGTGGGTGGAGTCATATGTGCGTGTGGAGGGTGAGTGTGGGTGTCGGGTGACTTGGATGGGTGGTATAACAGTAAAGTGGGTGTAAAGATCGGCGTATTGGACAAGTAAGGCAGAGGAAGATATGTTCATAAGTTTGGACATATGTGCGTTGAATATGTGTGTGTGTGGGGGGGGGGTGGGAGTGGCAGAGGGATGACTTGGATGATGGGTATTTTTTTATAATAACTGATTTCATTTTTTTCTCCTTTAAGTTATATATGATTCATGCTTATATTAAGTTAGTGAAAAAGTCAAAATATGAAATGTAAAATATTATATTATGTGTTTTGAAATGTTAAATTGAAATGTTATATATTTTTGTTCCTGAAATCAGAATAAAACAGTATGAAAAAAAAATGATAGGGGAATGGATTAAGAGATCGACGAACTATCAAGCGAGGCAGTGGATTAAGTAGTAAACGATGTAATAGCGAACAACATAAATATTATATCCCTCATAATTTTAAGGTCTTTTTATTTTTGTTAGTATAAAAGGTGTACTAGTTGAATTTGGCACTGGTTTTATAATTTCATTTGTCCACCGATAGTGAACAATGGTTTATGTTTCACCTCATCTCCATATCAATGGAAATATTAATTAATTGATTTCTATGCATTTTTAAGAGTATAAGTAAAATTGTTATTCTGTACTTTCATAAGTTTGGATGTACATTATGTGGGTTGAGGATATGTGTGTGATGGGGAATGTGGCAGTGGGGTGACTTGAATGATTGGGATGGAAAATAAATTGGTGTAAAGACTGGCGAACTGGACAAGTGAGGAAATGTACCCGACTCACAAAACGGACATAAAAATTGAATAATTTATGACTAGAACACGTTAGTAAACTGCATGTAGCTTATGTCATCTTTAAGCTAGCTTAGAAAGGAACACAGTAGGCTACTGCGTACTGCGTACCCTCATAACCTGCATTCGTCATAAGTTATACATGTAACTGATGGTAGTTACCCAAACCAATGTTGTATTCAGGGGTAAGGGGCAGGGGTGGGGCGGAAGGGGTGACCCCCTTCCATGGTGCTGAAATGCAGATTTATGCACATTGTATCATGCACATTAGCTTTGCGACGGAAATCAAGCATATGGTGAGCTGTGAGATTTTTTTTTTTCCTTTCATGTAATTTGAATTTATGAGGATGCACACTGCGTCCCATTTCTAAGCTTGTTGAAAGATTATGACAAGCTACACCATTTACTATCTATATTTTCTAAGCTTGTTTAAAGATTATAGTAAGCTACACGGTTTATTATCGTGTTGTTCTTTTTTTTTTCATAACTCTTTACGGTTGTTTCCGTTTTCGTTTTGTGAATCAGGTGGGAAACGAATGTATAGTTGCATAGTTGTACCTATTAACATGATTAATGTCTTGGAGGAACCCCCTTACAAAGATACGAATATGTCAAAGAAAGTGTGGGGGTTGGGGAAAGGGGTGCTGTGTGGTGGGAGTGGTATTGGCAGCTATTTCGAATGTCTGGTATAGTGGATAAATAGCGTCCAAAATACGAAGGGACTGGGAAAGCGAGGGAAGAATGTGGGAGTAAAACTGTAGATACTATGTTGTGTTTTGCCTCTTTATGTGCCACTAGAATACTATCCTTGTCTAACCGTATACATTTTGTATCTTTACAACCAAAGTATATATACTAGTCTAAAGTAGATGTTACATTACGAATTACCTACCACACACGAGATAAATGGGCAGTTATGTAGGCAATCGAGATTCAGAAAAGGAGTGAATTTTCTGCAAAACTTTCTAACATACACACAGTGTATGTAAATCCTTATCATAATATAAATTTTTCTTAATTGCTTGCATAGTTCCCCTGACAATTAAGAATCTTACCCGAGGCTTGTCCGACGTTACACCAACTAATGTATGCAAACAGGTTTCCATCAAATCAGATGTCATTAGGCTATGCATTGAAAGGTTACAATGAAACAAACTACAAAATGCATATTCAAAACAATGAAAGAAAGGAACAGTATGGAATGATAGGAGTAAAAGTGTAAAATTGAAGGAATTTATTGGCCAGGTTAACAGTACAGTGATAAAGATTTTTTTTTTCTAAATTACATGACAGAAAAACAAAAGGTAAATAAAGGATGAAATAAAATGTAGAATTTTGTTGTTAATAAAATTGAATAGGAAAGAAATTACAAGGATGGATGGAAATAGAAAAAAAAAGATGTATTGTGGGAAACATAGAACACATATATAAGGTTAAAAAGGGAAAAAAATATTTTGTATTCCTCTCTTATTAATTTCCCACAGTTCATCTTTGCACTCGTTCCATTCTTCCTCGTTTCCATTCTGTCATACTCCTTTCCTTGCAGTCTTACACTTTCTTTAAAGTTCAGTTTATCTACCTAGTATTCTTTCTTTCGTATTGTCAATCCTAATTCTTGTCTTCTTATTTTTCCATCAGTTAATGAAGAGCAACTTTCAACTTGTCTTTTTTTGTAGTAGATTTCCCCTCGAACCCGCCTTGAAGACAACAATGAAAAAGGGTTGTAAAAACATCGAGAATTTTCAATAAAATTTTCCCATCGTGTAGGCCGATTTGAAGACACCATTAAAAAAAAAATTGGCTCAGCGAGCCGCGACCCGAGTGTTTTCCAGCGCGTCGCGCCGCGACGCGACCCGAGTGTTTAGTATAAGCCTTCAAAAGCAATATTTCTTGCTTGTATAAGGACATCTAATGGCTTCATTGTGACCCGTAATAACAGGCAACTACTCCAGCTTATAAAGGGGCTAGTATTTATCAAAGTGATTTCAAACCATATATCTCTCGTTTTTGAATGTGTGCTCTCACAATAAAGGCCACTACTTTTAAAGTAAAACCTGATTTATATGGGTAGCTGTTATTGATGTTGTTCATGGTGGTGGTTGTGTTGGTGCTGTTTTTGTTGGTGTCTAACATAATCATGTAAGTTTTGTTGAAGTGTCAAGCTAATATATAACTTTACTTGCACCGAACTGATGAGAATATTTATGTATTTTTAATATAATTATCACAATCATTTTGACTTTTCATATCCATCTAGGTAGCGTAAGTTTTCTTGTTAAATGGTGGATTTTTACCCTTGCTTTTATGTTCATCTTTCTTTTTTTCCCTCCCGTTAATTTTAGGCTGTATTAAGAAGGGGACCGATAAGCGGTGCTTCTGTGACATGCTGCGGAGCCCGAAGGATCCTGGGTACTACCTACGCTGCACATCATTCTCACTGAAGCCCAAACCTGAAGTGGAGTGAAAAAAAAGGAGAAACGAAACAGGCTACCGGCATAAAGTGCTAGTCCCTACTCACTGGTAATGATAATGATAATTATGAATCATTTTGCTTTAAAATCAGGCTATTGAGGGTTTTGATATCTTAACTTGCCCACACGAAGAAAGAAAAGAAGTTGAAGGATTTTAGCATTTTTTTCTGTGAGTTTGCGCCTGCAGCATTGATATTTAATATCCTATCCTCCATGATATCAGGGGAGCATTTCATGAAGTGTCTTGTCGGTGATTTTTAATGACAAATCTGCTCTCAGCCAATCAGATGCAAGGATTTCACTAGCTTATAACAGTCGTCAATAAAAGTCATTGACAAGACACTTCATGAAACGCTCCCCAGAAGCCCGATATGGGAAGGTTATTAAGATACAGCAGTCGTTATCGGTACCGGTCAGATATGATCGGGCTCTTACGCCCACACATGACAAGTTACCAGTACCATGCTAATTATCTTTTAACGGAAAACTGCACACGCACACGACTCTAATTAAAATCCCTGCCGTAACCCAAGTCGCGTTTTCCACCCTTGATGCTCATTTTATGATAAAAACACAATTTAACCTCTATTACTTTTCATACCGCGTCCGCTCTTGTTGGAAAGCGAAAAAAAAGAACCCTAAGAATTAATGTAGTTATTTTCTTTCTTTCATGAATGGATTTTCTTTTCTTTTTACTTATCAAGTGACATGAAATTTAGTAATCTTATTAAGGATCCAGTCAATTGATTCCGGGTGAGGCTCTGTTTTTGTTTTTTTTGTTTTTCAATATGGAATATAGATGGGGTGTCAGTGCAACCTCCTAAATAGCGTCATATTTTAACAAAATTTGGTTAAAAAACTGTGCATCTTATTTTCCCATCATGTACCATTCTCCCTTGAAGAAACTTGGTATGTACTTGCTGGCCATTTTCCATGTCCAAGGTAATAGTTTGCAATGAAAATTGGTTTATTTTCCAAGCGAATAGCAAGCATATCAAAATTAAAATGCAGGTGATATTGAATTATAATCTAAAGTTAGGGTGGACTTAAACGGTCGGAGCTTGTCTAACTCTATACTTCCATGTTACTTAAAGGTGCTGAGTGTTTTGGTGATCTATTGAGCTGTCCCAAAATTTGGGTATCTTTTAAAGAACAGGGTTAACAAAGAACATTGATTTGTATATCGCTTTGAATTCACAATTGTAAAGTTTAGAGAATGTGGAAGCATATCTATAATGTTACCAAAGTTAAATGAACGATATTTTGATAGGTTTATGATCTGACTGAAATTTAGCTGAAATACATAAAAGAATGAAAACTTACCATAATGAGAAAAAAAAAATACTGATACTGTTATTGCTTACAGTTGTCTAATTTCTTTAAGCTGATGTTCCTGCTGCTGCTGTTGTTGTTAAGTTTCTTTTATTGCTATTTTGTGCGATGTTGTTGCTTACTTTTTTGCTTTGTTTTGTTGTCGATGTTGTTATTGATGTTGTTACTGATGTTGTTAATGTTGTTGATGTTGTTGATGTTGTTGTTTTTGTTGTTGATGTTGTTGTTCTTAGGAAAGTTGTCATTTTCAGAATTGTTCTCGTCAGACTGGTTTTGTTGTATAGACCATGTTATTCCCAATACCCAGTTCTCTAGCCTATAATATACTTCTTTAGAAACGTTCCAGTAATCAAAATTGTCTTTCATAGTAACGTCGTTGTTTACATATATTCTTTTTTTATTGTTTTTTCCGCTTTTTTGTTTTATGTTTTCATTTTTTTATTATTGATTTCTTCTCATTTTGGTGTTTTATGCTCCATTTTGCTGGCATTGTTTCGTGTTTATCTAATGTTTGATTTTTTTCCATTATTGTTACTTAGTTGCATTTTGTTACTCAATTTGATATTTAATACGCAGGGGCTAATATGTTTTGATAAACCTTGCACAATTGAATATATATTTGGGTTTATCACAACATATCCGATGTATTCTTGATTATTTTTCAATTAAATGCTTTTGCTCGAGGGAATTGACGTTATTTTGTTTGTATTTGTTTACTGCTATAATGTTTCATTTAAATGATATTGATAATTGATAATTGATAAATTGATAAATGATATTGATAAATGATTCATAACGAGTGAGCGTAATGATTCCTTATTCAATCATCATTTGTTGGCTATCAATAAAAGTTGACGAATTAAGTTTCGCTTACCTTAGTATTCCAGGAAATGAAGTGATGCATTAGATGTTGCAATTCATGCACTTTTTTTTTTTTTTTTTTTTTTTTTTGGGGGGGGGGGGGGTATTGTGTAAAACATTATTTAGGTTCTATTTACTTCCGCAATTTACTGCCTGCATTGATATGAGGACTGTAAGTAAATGTAATCAATAGTGTCTTTGTTGTATACTGCACATTTCTTAGAAGTAAAAATGAATATGATACTGGCATTTTAAAGAAATTAATTGTATAAAAGTATTTTTATAAATTTGATAAAGAAGCCTTGACGGAGAACTGTGTCCACCTGTTACACGTATACATACTGCTTTGGTATTTTCACAGAGTGATGTGAATAAAGATGCATGTTTCACTGTTATGTGTTTGATTGAATTAAAAAAAAATCTTAAAACCACATGTGTACATGTATATGATGGAGATTTTGCCAGTGAGGTATATTTATAGGACGCTGGTCCTTGATATGAAAAGATGATATTATAGAAATGAATGCGGCAATCTTCAACACCCTACCTCCCCCCCCTCCCCCCCCCCCCCCCCTTAGAAAATAATTATTATTTTTAAAAAAATGAAAAGATGAGATATAAAAGTTTGTATGTGTAATATAGCTCGCAAAAGAGGAAGCCATTTTACCCAAATTTGAATTAGAAAAGTACATGGGCAGAATGAAACGAATGAGGAGAGCGTGAGAGAGACAGTGGGACGGAAGACTTGAATGAAATAGAGAGAGCGAGAGAGAGAAAGAGAGAAGGGGAAGAAGAGAAGGAATGATGAAGCGTAGTAGGTATAAGCTTGTGCAAGTGATGAGGTATATATGAATACAAATAACAAGAGAGGACTGGCATAGTAAAGAATGTTAGAGACAGACATCATAGAAAGACAGAAAGAGAAAATGAGAAGCGGGGAGAGAGAGAGAGAGAGAGGAGAGAAAGAGAGAGAGAGAGAGGGAGAGACACGGGTCAAGAATGCATTTTTGAAACGTATTCCCGAAAAAAATTAAACTTTCTATCATTATTTGTGACCCTACACCACATAAGTCAGAAATTTGATTTTTTTTTTTAAAAACATATATTTAATATAGTTTGAAAGCTTGGAATCTGACCTTTTGAATGAAATATAACATTTCTTGCCAAGAACCATGCAAATCCTTTGAAATTACAATGAGAATGAAAGCTTGTAAGACAGGCTAGTCACCAGAATTATAAAGAAAACAGGATGTAGAGATGAGTGGCCATTCAGGAGTGCCATACTGGTGTCCTATTGTCTGTCTCACTAAAAGGTTGAATAAGAATTCCCTGTTACTGACTATGAAGAGATTGTCAGATTAGAGATATACTTCTCTCTTTCCTTAGATTTTCAAGGCCACAGAGTGAATAAGTTTTGAGTTATGTACACATGTTAATGTGAAGGTTTTATCCAGCATGCTGGCATACTTTTATTTCAAAATTCCCCCAAAATGGTGACTTTTATAGCAAAGAAAAAACATATTTCTACATTAGAGATGGCTCCTAAATTTGGTCAGATGGTAGATCAATAAATGAACTATCAGAAAAAATCAAAAACCATAAAATCGAATTTTTTGACCTAAGGCCTTCTCTTGTAGCTGTTTATCTAAAACTCGATCCCATTGCAACTTATTAGTGTGTTGCAAGCTCAAATTTTTTCTTTTAGTTTGTAAAGCCAAATTTCGCATACACAAATGACAACTAATAACCTGTAAAGAAAGAGGACATTTTCTGCATATGTGGCACAGCGTAAATAATGAGCAACCGGGAAGCAGAAAACCGTGAGAGATATGTAAATGAATGAATAAACTGACAAATATTGACTAAAGAAATGTTAAAGCCCCAGTAAATCCCATATCAACTTAAGTCTCACTGATAATCAACAATCATGAATATGGTAGATGTCACATACTGTAGTGTACCCCTTTCCTTTCCACGCTCAAACCAGGGCAGTCATTACGGTCAAGAAAGAATTTGCTCTAGCTTAGCATGATGTACTGTAAAATCGATGCAACTCTTAAACTAGTTCATCTTTGCTGAATAAGCATAAAAAACTTTTGAGGAATATTAAAAAAAAAAATCATTGCAACCTTATACCTAATTCGCTATACCATACAAGCTCCTTATGTGATAAGGGCAAGATATAATCACCAAAGGCAACAAAATTATTAAAGAAACCTCACGTCAAGAAGTTTGTAAATCAAAGCTCCAAATAAAACAGATCGGCGAATGTTTGAAAGAAATTGGACACGGAATAGGAAGCTTATGGCTATATTTAATTTATTGTATATTTTTTGACACTACCAAAGCTTCTACTGATGATATCATTTTTGTGGGCAAATACAACCATAATTAAACATTTCATTTTGCGTAAGATTTCCACATTTTCTTAAGCCAAGCTCAAGGTATATGGTACAAGAGTGTTTTCTCCACCACATATTTGGGATAAGGGCAATGAAAGCATGTCTTATCCACAATGATAAAGAATATGGGGAATTCTTTGCGCAAAACATTTTGAAAGTTGTCGACAAATGATATCACCAGTATCTATGGTAGTTTCAAAAACAGAAAATTTCATATAGGCAAAGCTTTCTTATTCCGTGTCCGATTTCGTTCCAATAAAAATGTGAACCAAATTGGACACGGAATAGGAACCTTATCGCTATATTTTATTTTCTGTATATTTTTGACACTACCAAAGCTTCTACTGATGATATCATTTTGTGGACAAATACAATCATAATCAAACATTTAGATTTTGCTTAAGATTTCCACATTTTCTTAAGCGAAACTCAAAGAATATAGTGAAAGAGTATTTTCTCCACCACAAATTTGAGATGAGGACAATTGACATGATTGGAAACATGTCTTATCCACAATAATAAAGAATATGTGATATTCTGTGTACAAAACATAGAGAATTGTGGACAAACGATGTCATCAAAAGCTATATGGTAGTGTCAAAAACATGACATTTTATGTAAGCATAACTTTCTTATTCCATGTCCGATTTCGTTAAAATTTTATTTGATCGGTTTGATTCTGTCATAACTTTTGTGTAATACCTACTTGACTTGAAGGTGTTGGTTTTCCTTAAAAACAACAACAACGGCAACAATAACAAAAACACACTTTCTTTGAAACCTAAATATTCATTCTTTTTATAGTTTTTTTTTTTCGTCGATATCTCTGTTTGGTCAAACATTTCTTGTGAAGCGAAACGAAGAATTCTCATTGGGATTTTGCACTTTATTAGACATGTTAGAGCAGGATACATGTTCATATAGGGTTTTCTTAGTTCCCCTTCCCCGTCATTCCTCTTTGATTACACTCAGAATCATTCTTCCATATGAATGGAATGGAACAAAAGATTGCTTCCAATCTTTTCACATGCATAGATTAGAAAATCATTGACCATTTCTTCCTCCTCAACTTGCCAACCCACCCCCCCCCCCCTTAAGGCGACTATGACAAATGACCACTGCAAATGTAAAGATAGCTACATCCGACCATCTTAGCCTACGCCTAATTGCGTTTCCAAGTATTTTAGCAAACATCACAGCTCAAGGAGCTTCTTTCTTGCTAAAGCTGCGTTCATAGCTCCATTTTTGAAGGCCACAAAATATACAAGGAGCCTTTTTTGTATCAAGACAAACTTTAGTTCTGATCATGCGAGTATAATGTGGAATAAATTTTCTTAAAGCTTCCGAGGTAGTTCAAATAATTGTACATAAACACAGATGTCTAGTGTGCAATTTGGGGATTGACGTTTTATTTTAAAACTTAATTTGCCATCATTTGTAATCACAAAGAAATGAGTATATGGAACCATAAACAAATCTAGCAAGATCGCTAGGCCCAATCACTTCAGCAAACATTCTTTTACCATATTTCTAATCAGAGAGCATTTGAAGAGCAATCCTTTCTAGGGAACTTCTATTTTCATATGAAATTCCTCTTTACTAACAGGAAAGCTTACAAAATCATTTTTTCACTTTTCCCCTAACTCAAGATTCACTTCTCACAGGAAGGAACATGAACTGATGGCAGAATCCAAATTTTCCTTCAACCATGGGAGGAAAAAAATTACAATGGGTACCACAGAACTGAATTTCCAAAAGTTTTTAAAGCATTTAATAATAATGAGATTTGTAAGGCTCCAAATCCACTTGATTATCAAATGCTCAAGGCGCAACTTGTGTAAAAAGACAAAATCCCATAATATGACAAATAGAAAAAGGTGAAATGGGAGAGATAAAGACATGAAAGGGAATGGTAATTAATTACTTATAGGCCAAGTTAAACAGATTCATTTTAAGATTACTCTTGAACACTTCATTGGAACTGCTAATTCGTATCACTTGATCGAGGGTATTCCATATAGAGGACCCAGCATTAACGAAGGTTCGCCTCCCCCCCCCACTTTGTATTTGAGATAATAACGCACCACATGAGGTTAGATCCAAAAGCCTTTAACTGACCCCGACCCCCTTTATTTACTATTATTTAAACGTTCACGGTGTGCATTTATACTTCAATAGAGAAAGCCAAATTAGGGACTAGAAAAAAAAAGAGATGAAATGGCTTTAAAATGTTGTAACATACGCCGTTAAGTGCTTTGACAGATTTACGCTCTCCTTTTTTGTAACTTTGTAGCTGTGTTTTTGCAACCGTGTTCTGCTGAGAAGATTCGTGTATCGTAACGTTGACTTTGGGTTTTAAAAGTGGAGCTATAAACACGGTCGAAGACGTTTTGCTTTAATTGACCCCAACCCCCTACATCAGAAAATGATCCTGTTACGTTCCACGCCATATCATATATCTAATAACGTGTAACCGAGACCGCAGGCTCAATCAAAGTCATTACGATTTAATAATAGTCGTGATATGGGATTAGTTTATTTCCGGATCATGGAAACAGTCATATTTCAAGACTCGTTGTTTTCTAATTCCAATGTGCCAAAGTATAGCCACTTGAGGTCTGTTAACATAGATGCTTATTTTCGAAATGTTTTGGTTCTTTAGGGTAGAGAACGTATATACCTGCCATTACTCGCTTCCTCTACGTTCAACACAGTTCCTTTGCCATATTTCTTACATAATATCAAAAAGGCGAATCCAGAAATCACGGGTAGAAGCAGGATTTCACATTTCTATCTATTTGGCTAAAAACAATTCACATGTACCATTTGATACTCAAAAAATTCACTTAAAAAAATTATTCAAAAGAGGGTGATGATTTGGTACTCATGAAAAATAAATAGGGCATTCTAGCAACAATGAATGAATTTCCTGAAAAGACTTAAAGAAAATGTATAGAAATATTATAAAACCAATTGTCCCCTTCTCCCTCTCTCTCTCTCTCTCTCTCTCACTCCCCTTGTTAACACGATCATATATTAATCCTGACTTGATTGTTTTCTTAAGGAGTTAAATGCACTTGAAATGACCCCAGAAGAAAAATGAAACAGTAAAAACTGAAATAAAGCAAAATGAGTCAGTGGGAACATGATTAATGAAGAAATTCATTTGGCATCACAGTTATTGTAATCATGGTAGTGTGTCCATAGTGACAGATTTCTGGCGGTTGAGAATAATGATAAAGGCGGGACAATAAGATTCTTAATGACATCTCTCTACCGAGAAAACCACAATTTTCTTTAGAAAATTACTCTATCAGCCGGTGACTTGGACGGTCCCAAGAGAGATTGGTATATTGGCATGAAGTCTTTTAATTACTTTATGCAAACAAACTACCAAAAGGGGGCTGTCTTGGGCGTGGTAGTTGGACCTTGTCCAAAGGAGATACATTGTTGTAGGAGTGTATATAAGCAGGAGCCGGTGGTAAGAGCATCATCATCGCCATCTCAACCAAATCAAGTGAGATCGCATCCTTACACTACTTTCATTGGTGAGTACACTGTCTTCTGCGAGTCAATACCAATATCTTTTTCGTTAAGTTTCCTTTTAAAAAATATGCGATTTCAAAAAAGCATCTAGTGAAATTGCTCAGTGCTGCCAAGGTATCTTGGTAAAGTCCGTTAACTTCGCAGCACATCACTGTTTGATCGTACCTACTTGTAAATTTCTTTGTCATCGAAATCATTTGCATCATTTTATCTGAGTAAATTATTAGAAAATGTCACCATAGATCTTATTGTATCTTTTAAAGGATTTTTTTTTTTTCATCGTGACTGAGAACTATGAATAGCTGTGAGAACAATTTGTTAAGGTGATACTTCTTATGATGATATAATTTGTTTCAGATAGTGGGAGAAAGAATGGAAATCTTAACATAACATTATTCTTCAATTCAATTTGCCTTTAATTCATTTCGATCCAGATGTAAAATATAATGTAAGCTTTCATAACTCTATTGCATAAACGTTATATCTAAGTTTGAAACCTGCATTGAAAAATCACGCAGAACGAAAAAAAAAAATGAACTAGTGTGATATGGTCCGGGATGTACAGATGAATGTAAACTACATAAACATTTTTTTGGTCAGTAATGAAAGGAACACAAGAATTTAGATAGCGTTAACGCTTTCTAAATTCTTGCGTTCCTTTCAGGTGCTGCAGTTCATTGAACGGAGTCATTTATCAGAATAATGTGAAAACAAGACTTAAATAAGATCCACTTTATTCCATTTCAGATTTCAATCAATCGCCATCTTCCCAATCAAAATGGCTTCCAAGGTGCTTCTCGTCATCTTCGCTGTCGTCATGGCCACGGCTCTTGCCACCGCTGAGACCTTTGACGATCTCACTGACGCCGATCTCGATGAGATGCTGGCCGTGATGTCGAAGAGAGGTGATTCCAACGATGCCGATGGTGGACTGGTCTTCGACGATGCCCTCGAAGAAATGAGCAAGAGGGGATTGGGCCGTGGTCGTGGTCGAGGAAAATTCTTCCGTAAGTACATGGCTTTTAATTACCTTTCACTATGTGGGAGAGTTGTGTATATGTTGGTTAAGGCCGTCAAGTCGCATAAACACTAAGAAAAAAAGGTTCAATTTTGCACCCTTCAAATGCAACACTGGGAGCTCCTTTGTGGGTACAACTTTGCACCCTGAGAATCATTTTGCACATTTAAGGGTGCAGTGAGCTATATTTTGCACCGTTAAGAGTGCAGAGTCGTACCTTTTAGGGAAGGTACAAAATTGCACCCTTTTAGATGCAAAAATTTCTGCACCCTTAGAGGTGCAAAGTTGCGCATTTAAAGGGGAAGACAGGCATTTTTGGATGCAAACAAGTACAAAAAGGTGCATCTTTGCACCTTTTTCATGTAGGGCGCAAGACTGCACCCACAAAGGTGCCGCCAGTGTTGCATTTAGTGTGCAAAATTGAAACTTTAATTCTAAGTGTGCACGAGAGGTGCCTGGTTTGCATCTTTGGAAAAGTTAATATGTTCGATTTAATAGCAAGCGAAGTCCAATACTTTTAAGGTTGTGAATATATTATCTATGAAGTATTTCCATGCCATGGTTGTATAAAACAAGCTGCAAAAGTTGATCAACCTTTATAATACCGCTGGCCATCCTGTAGGCCCTTTCAAATTGCGATTCTACATTTAACTTTGAGAATTCCTTCAGTGAGTGTGCGGGTATGTTTTTTCTTAATGCTCAATTTCTATAGAACTATGTAATTTTAAGGGAACAACCGGAGATTTACCTTGGGTCATGTGGGTGGGAGTCTGTTTCTCACTTAACGAATAGATTTGGATAAAGTGTGAAAATTTTATTTAGCTTCCTCGCTGTGTCTGTGTTAGAATGGACGAATAGCAGAGTAGAAATGTCGCCTGGAATAAGGGTGCTATTTAAATGCCGTAATATTCGATATAGCAGAAAAGATATACGCTTCCGTTGATGTAGTACTTGTGAGTTTCAGCAAAGAAATGCTACATTTCTTATCAATCTTTATATCCCCAAACATGACCGTGCATAGAGTATTCTCAAATATCATGATTTAACCGATCGCGAGACTGGGAGACTGCTAAGAAAGCAACCTAACCCCTCAAGATATCATAATCATTTAGGAATATTCATCCCCAGAATGTACTCACATTGAGATAAATAATGGGAAAGAATTTTGAAATTTTCAAAAGAGCATTTTTTTCTAGAAGTCTTCAAGATCCTCTTATTGCAACCATGTTATCCTTTGAAGGTTTCCATGGTGGTAGAACGTATGGCAGTAATTAGGCTTCACAGTACACCATGTATCGTTTCTTTAAAATGAGTGTGGTCCAGAAAATGACACTCTCGACATGCTCGATGTTTCGGTAAGCATGTTCTTACCGTCTTCAGGAGATTGAGTGTCGCTAGAAATGTTAGGAATGGTAGGCTATATATATATATATATATATATATATATATATATATATATATATATATATGACTAGTATATAGGCTTCCTCTCTGAGTGTATAATATAGTTTACCATTCCTATAAACATTCATTCTCCTGAGGACGGTAAGAACATGCTTCCCGAAAGGTCGAGAGTGAGTAGGTCCTTTCCAGGACCACACTCATTTCCAAAAAAAGTATACTTGGTACCGTGAGTCCTTCTACTGCCATATCTACATTTTCCTATTGATTCTAGGCTGCGCAGTGTTATTAAAAATACAGTGTATTATTGCATGGCGAGTATTCACTTTGGTATTTAACATGTTTAAGCAATTCAAATTTTACCCGCTCTCTCGTTCCAGGCTGCACACACGCCATGAATGGATTCCAGTGCGTCTGTGACAGAAGATTCAACAGGAACAACCCCAAATACTACAGGGTGTGCGGATATCAGTAAGAAACCGATCGACAAATCCCAACTCTCAGATATGGACGGCTAACCGATTACGTACATGTCCATGCATAAAGGCCAACTCATGCTACGGCTGTCAACCGACAATATGCAATCTGCAAACACCGGATACCGAACTTCGGCTGATTGCTACCTTCAAATCCAACTCCAGGTTCAGTCCTTAAACGACTTTGATAAACACCCAAACACCAGATAGATCCATAAATTCTAGAAAGAGAGTTGATCATAAACACTGAAAGGGCACCATCAATTTCCACAATTTTGCTTTCAGTTAATTTGTTTTCAAAGGGCATTACCTGATCTTCTCGGTCAACTCTTTGTGATTGTCATCATGTTCATGTCTTGTATGTTACATGTCACGTGTTGTCCCTTCGAACATCACGTGGGTTCCACGTGTGCCTCACGTGTTGCATATTCGTGTAAGCTCTCTACGTCGCAAGTATTGCTTCAACATTTTTATGTATACCTCCGTTGTCTTGATAAACGTGTTTTTACACTTGTACATGTATATACCATTCGACATTTTTTTTTTCTTTTTACTGTAGATTTTGGGTCGTAGTTAGTAAAAAGATGCAGTAATAATTAGGGAATGAAATCAGAAACTCATGTAGAACTGTTTATTCCTAGAAATACTTCAAAGGTAGCCTGGAAGCCATAGCTCCCTTTTTTTTTTTTTTTAGTTAGTTTCCAGCATCTAGACGATTAGAATCACATTTTATTACATCATCATGCTTTCATGCTGCATTATTGCTGCTCATATTTTGTTAAACTTGTGAATAAATCGGGTTGAAATGTATTTATATTGTCTTTCAGTTGTTCATGGCCGTACGCTGGGCGGAAGGGGCAGTTGCTCCCACCCCCCCCCCAAAAAAAAAAAATCCACCTTCAGAGTGCACCAGATCGTTTAATTTCAATTCTTAAAATGCAAAAGCCCCCTCAAGTAGGAGGGGAATAACACCCCCCCCCCCGAAATGAGGGCAAACGAGGATCAAATAGGGAAAGATAAGAAAGCAGAGAGAGAGGGATTGGGAGAGTAAATGAGAGAGAGAGAGAGAGAGAGTCAGTGGGAGCAGATGGACATTGTGAAGGGGGAAAGAGATAGAATAACACAGCGGAAAAGAGAATAGGTGTTGGGAGAGACAAAAAGGAGGTGGAGAGAGAGGGTTATTGGAGGGAAAGAAATAGAGAAAGACTGAGAGAGAGAGTTAAATTAGAACGATTGAACGATTAGAAAGGTTCAGTTTCGTTTGAGTGATTTGTCTTTTAGGGCCTGATATACACGATATCCACCGATCAATGTTTTATCAATGGATACATGCAGGGGCGGTGCCAGTGTATTGTTTGACCGGGGGTGGCAAAATGTGAGTTTTATTTAAGTATTAAATGAACAAACAGGGCTATCAAAGTTGCATGGCCATGCCCTCTCTAACCCATACTTCTCCTTCTTTCTTTCTTTCTTTCTTTCTTCTTCTTCTTCTTCTTCTATCACTTGAAAAAGGGTTTCCCCCCTAACCTACCCCGTTTCGCCGCTCCTGGATACATGATTCGTTCCATTTCAAGCCCCTATTATTTATTTCTATCTCTTGAATATGTCTTTTAATAATTATTTTCGCTGTCTTTTATAAAGAGAATTGTTGCCATACTGAACCGAACAAAACTCTCACAAAAATAAGATTTTCTCTTTTTTTTCATATTAAATGACCTATCCCTGACACTGTGAGCCTTGAAGCTGCTAAGCATTTTTCCAAAACCAAATGGAATGAACACGTTTAATATTTGATTGCAGTGAGAATAAAGTCCTTGAACCTCCAAAACATATGAATATAGAAGAGGGAGAAGGTACTTTTAAATAAACCATCGAATAGTGTACAATCTATCGTCTTTTGTCCCCTGAATATATTTGTATTTCAGTTATGAATTGAATCAGCGTTCCGTATAGTCTGTTGTAATATTTATGAGTAATCAGCACACAGATACTTGTCATCAAAGAGCTACGACCCTCTAACTTTTGCTCAATAGATGCAGCATAAGGGAGAGAGGGTCATACGCCAATTCATGGAGTATTTCTGGAGGGGGTAACATGGGGTTGTACTGTCATATTCTGTCGAAAAGTATATAGCTTGTAATTCCTTGTTTTAAGATTTGAATGCATGAGGACAGTTTTTTTTCTGGATTTTATATCTCTACCGTTTGGTCAGGCACCCCAACGCCCCCTTCAAAATGTCCCCTCCGATTGGGAGGAAACAACACCACACCTCTCCACCCGTAATCACGACCTTCAAATTGTAACGCCTTCGAATTACGATTAATTCATTCTATGCCATTTCAACCAGTGAATACAAAACTCATCAAAAAGTGCATACGATTGGCAACTGAATCAAATATCCAAATGACACATACAATAACACGATTTGCATCCTAAAAGTAAAACCATTAGAATCTGCACAAGAAAGAAAATCTAATCATCTAGTATATTTGGATATCCTTCATGCCTGAAGGATTTTCATATTTCTAAGTCATAAAAAACGATATAAAACCACGAAAAAATTGGACATCTACTCATTCTAGTTTTCAAGAGTGGCTGCAGTGTTGTCGAAAACACCAGATCCAGCTGACAAAACAAAGGTAAGTCTTTGTTTAATCTCCATATTTTTTTTTTTTAAATTTAGTACTGCATAATATACACCACCCCCTCCCTCCCCCCTTAAAAATCTGTTGGTGCAAGACGTTCCATTACTTTGAAATGATAAATAAACGTGATTGACCAAAAATATGGTCAAAAAATGTATGTTTTGGTGGTATATTTCTTGCAGTGACATATTTTTCATAATGATAGTATACTGTTCTGTAATTTTTCTACAACATGTTCCCAAAGGTAGCATAATAGCCAACTGAACAGATAATTGTTCAATCGGCTTTTAACTGACCATTGTGAAAAAAATACATAAAAACATAACCGTATCATGATCATGTCTACATCTTTTTTCTACCCAAGAACAGAAAAGTGGTCTTTCTTACTAAAAGATTCATTGGTTTTGATATATGCAAGGGACTTAATACCACTAATTGACTCATCGTGGTTTATATTGATCTCCTTTTTTTCTTCACAGATTACAATTTCAAAGGACTACAACACTGTTTTATCAAATGGAGTCGAAAACGTTCCTTTTCTGCATGATGGTAATCATCGCTGTCTCCTCGGCGTCGGCGATTCAGCTTGACGACATCAATGATGAGGAGCTCGACGCGGTACTGAGTCTCATCGCAAAGCGCAATTACGTACAGACAGTCTTAGGGGGCGAACCCGTCGATGAGGCAAACTTTGATGATTTGATGGACAAGCGCGGACGAGGTCGAGGCAGAAACAGGTTCTTAGAAAGTAAGAGATATTCCTTTTGTTGTTTTTTTAATATTATTTCTTCTGCTTTTCGTTCCCCGTATTCATATCTTTTTTATCACTTTTCTTTCTTATTTTCCTTTTCTCATTTCTTCTTTTTAATTGTCTTATTAGCTTTTTCAGTCATAATTTTTAGTCAAATCTGGTGTAAGGCTACTTGGTACATCAATTCCGCGATGAGAAGTTATTCCAAGCATCCTTTTAATGTATGTACTTGTAATCGTCATGGTCGTTATGTAAAAAGGTGCCTATTGCATAACTGTTTGTTAGGTGAATAAATTGTGGAGCCTGAATGGCCTCACCTGAAATGAAAGTACATTAAGAAAATATGTTGATAGTTTGTTTCTTTTATTTCCGAAAATGATATGAAATATAACAAAATCAGTGACTTACAATAATAGCAGAATGATGAACGGATGGATAGCACATTTTAGAGCCCTTAACCTAATGGCTCGGTTCTTGCATGGGGTCCAAATAGTAATGATCAAAATATGAAATAATATCGAATGTTTGACGGGCACTTTTAAAACAATGACCAATTGCTGGTGCTGATTCGTGGCGGGGACCTTTTTAAAGACTCAAACATGAATAAAAATTATAATAATCACCTTTCAAATAAACAAATATATGTATCTACAGCAATTTTCAACTCTACTATGGTGTTCTTAGTTCTAAACGTAGACAGTAATTGCCGACTGATCCTCACAAATCCATTTTGTTATGTTCGTTTGCTAAAAAAACTGCCCATGGTATATATTTTGCCCGTTGTGCAGATGTGGTGATGACACTTAATGCAAAAAGAAATTCGTTTTTACTTCATTTAAAACAAGCAAACAAAAAGATCTTCTCATTCTCTCTCTTCCTCTCTCTCTTTCTCTCCCTCTGTGTTTTGAAACTATATATATATATATATACATGCAGAGTTTTCTTCTAAAAGGCGCTAAATCCATGTTAAACTTGAGAAAAAATGCCTTTCCATGTCCTGAGTTTGTACACGTGTCAATGGAAACTTAATATCACAAAGCACTATCTCTTCTTTATTTCTTGCTGAATTTGCTTCAAATTGTTATTCATGGCAAATTACTCCAGCTGAATAACCCAATAACGTTAATAACTCGACTTTGATAAAAACTGGGGACAGCGCCTTTTGGAAGCAAGCTCTTTATATTCTCTTTTTCTTTTCTTTTTTTGGTCATACTATTTTTTTCTTTTTATTTTGAATATATGCCTCGTAGACCTGTGTAATCACGGTAATGAAGTAATGATTATCGTTCCGGGCGATAGGTAGCATGTTTGGTTATTTTTGTGTTCCTTTGTCAGGGTTAGGAGGCTTATGAATGTGTTATTTTTATTACAGTAATAGTTGTTATAATTCTTATCATTATTGTTATTATCATAATGGTAATTATCATCATCATTCTAATTATTTCTGTCATCTTTAATCATTATTGTTATTATCATCATTATCATTATTACTATTATTATTTTTATTATCATTATTGCTTTTATTATTATTTCCATCATCACGGTCATTATCATCATTATTATTTCATTATGATTGAAATAATAGTTGTCATCAACACTGACCTGAACATTGTCTTTTGTCCCACTTTCTTTTTCCCTTTATTTTCTACTTCCTGCTCCTTCTCTCCCCATCTCTATCTCCCTCTCTCTCTCTCTCCCTCTCTCTCTCTCTGTCTCTCTCTCTCTCTCTGTATCTCATCTTCTCTATCCCATCTCAGGATGCACGAACCCATCTACTGGTCAGCAGTGTATGTGCGATAATAGATACACGGATGACGAACCCAAAATGCGTTACAAGGTCTGCGCTCATACTTACTAATCCTCAACATGCAACGTCGTCAAACTAAAGGAAAATGCATGAATATTTATCACGAATCTATTGAAATGAACCTCTGTCTTATATAAAGATGTATCGAACGACATTTCTTTTCTAATCTAGTTATAAAATATATTTACCACATTTTGTAATTTGATATTGATATCGCGAATATTACTATTTCACTGTGTATCGGCTGTATGGACACCGACTGTGAGCCAAATTGGGCTAAAGGGTCAACGCTCAAAATGTTCCTCCTGATACTACTTCAACGAACGAAAAGATAAGAAGTACATAGATGTTAATTAAAAGCATGCAAAATCTAACACACCCTATGTCTTGAGTAGAGATTGTTTTTAACCTTTTTTCGGAGCGTTTTACCAAATTCATGTTAATAATTCTTTGCCACAGAGTTGCCTGTCTGCCTGACTGGTTGATTGACTGATTGATAGTTTGAGCGACTGATTGATTAACTGATCAATCAATCGATTGATTGACTGATTGTTGATTAACTGATTCCCTTTTTGATTGACTGGTTGATTGACTGACTGGCTGAATGGTTGAATGATTGACTGATACATTGATGGACTGATTGTTGATTGACTGATTTTTTTCTTTTTGATTGATTGAATGATCAGAAGATGTATTAACTTGCTACTTTCTTCTTGACTGAATGACTGGCATGTGGATTTGATGTGTGTGAACTGTGTATCCGTGCTTTATAGATTTTGAAGTGATTTTACACAAAAATTCTCACTAACGCATAAAGCAATGAAATCCTTAAAATTACAATAGCAAATCGACACAAAATTTCTGGACTATCATAACACAATTATAACTTTACGCAAAAAAAAGCAATTTGTTTGAATGGGAGTAAATATTGGATTGTTGGTTTAATTTTCCCTCTGCTTTCAATTTGGCACAAGTCATTGTTCACATTCTGAACAAAACGAACGAAGACTTAGTTTGTTAGTGGCATTTGAACGATGAGAATACTGGGCATCTATCGACATGAAAACAAAAAACCTTCTTAATATTTTGAAATGTAATTTCGACAGATTTGTCAAAAGTTTAACTTTTTAAAAGTCCTGTATAGAGCTAGAAACTCTTTTTAGTCAATGCTCCCAATGTTTGAACGCTACAATGAATTAAAAGAGCAACATAGCTTCAATCTTGGCATTTTTACTTCAACCGAAATGTCATTTTGTTATTGTGTTTTGTATTGTCTTGGTTTCAGTAATGCTGTCACTTTCTTGCTGTTAATGTTGTTTTTTCATCCTCTTTCTCTCTCTTCTCTCTCTCCCTCTATTCTCTTCCTTCAGGCCAAGATCCCCTCTTTCTCTCTCTCTCTCTTTCTTTCCCTTTTCCTCCTGCTACTTATCTTTAATTTTTTTGTGCTCTCAAGATTTAAAAACCACCACGCAGGTTACTCTTCTCTCGTTTTCTTTCTCTCTCTCTCTCCCTCCCTCTTTTTTTAACTTTAACTTTCAGCTCTTCACAATAAAACATGAGCTTTAAAATTCAACTGCATTTTAAAGCTCATGTTTTATTGTGAAAATTTCCAAAAGAAAACAAAAAGAAAACACAAAAGAAAAAATGTGAACAGTTTCAAGTAAATACTCTGCAAAAACAGCCCCCCCCCCCAAAAAAAACACCAACAAAAAACAAATAAATGAATAAATACAAGAAAGGTAAGAACTTGGACTTAACATGTACTTCTATTCATGAGACAGAGAAAAACAATTATTCTTTATTACATGTTTTAAAGGGGGTACCAAATGCTGAAACAATGTTAGTTCATTTAAAAGAAAATGATTTCATTAGCAGAAAATCATCTGCCTAAAGTTTTTTAAAAAGTCGTGTTACTATGGAAACCCCTAAACGTGGTAAGATTTCAGGATATTTTTGACCCCTCAGCTGTGACCCATTTTCAACTGGGGCACAGCTGAGGGGTCTGAGGGGTCATTTTGACATCAAAGTGGGTACCTTGTCGCGCAATTCTAGCAAAATGCGCGTAAGGTATAGTACATATTGTACAGTCTAGCGCGTAGCACAACTGCAATGCGCTAAGCTAGGTACCCACTTTTACGTCATACCTCATACTCAATTTTGTTGGGTCAACTCTTGACTTTTTATGAGAAAATTAGCCAAAATGCATTGATTTCGATTGAAAATCATCAAATTTTTAATGTTATTCTTCTTAGAATTCTATTCTCGATCATATATCAAAAAAAAAAAAATACCATTGTGTAATCACTTTAAGTGGTTGAAATGGTAAATGATTAGATATTCGCTTTGTAATTCCAAAATACAAATGCCACTCGAATGTTTGGAGAGCTGAGTCATTGTAAATTCCATTTTACTGCAAAAAAAAGTTTTTATACATAAATTAACAGGTTTTGTATTCTTTGTCCAACATGAAGCACACGGTTAAACCATTTTTTTTTCTTCCAACAACAAAAGAATAGTATCGAAAAAGCAATAACAAAAATGATCAACAAAAAAATATCGAACAAACAATAACATAATCAATTAAAGCACACAGTTAACAAAATCAATTTTCAAACAGTTGCTAAGAACATTTTTACATTGCTACTGGAAGTTTATTTTCCTGAACCTGATACCAAACGCCAACTGAGTTTTAAAAATATCGTCATTTGACGTTAAAAATATCGCAACACACTTTCTCAATCGGGTATAAAAAGTGGTCAATAATCGTTCTATCATGATTTTTAAAAGACTAATCACATGCGCTACACATCACCCTTTTTTCAATGTACAAACTCCTTTCATTTATGATAAAAAAACGTATTTGCCAGAATTTTCCAATACATGGATCTTATCTCACAAAGGAGAATTCTATGTAACTCTCCATTTAATTTCCACCTCATTTATGTTTCATATATCCCATTTTGAAGTTATATCCGGAAAAAAACTGAAATGAAAATATAAACGCAAAGATTATGTGTCAATAGAGATAAAAATATTAATGATGGAACCTTAAGAAACATGATTAGACCCGAAAATCAGTAGGTTCTTTAAAGAAGAAAGAAAGAGTACGATGTCAACAACGACTACTTCTTCAAAAAGCAAAAGCATACTTCGTAAAGTTGTTTTCTTGACGGGCAATTTGCAATCGCAGCCAGTCTCGGCTTTTCAAATATTTGAAGAAATATTACCTGACCTGTCGGATTATTTTGTTGTTCAAAAATTATATTTCTCTTTCGAATATTGGGAAATGGCGTTAAAATGATACTTTATGAACTTCCAGGGGATTGATCAGGCCATCGAAATAGTGTTCCAAATGTTTGTTCATGTGTCCTTGTGCACCTGCTTTTAGTCTAAATCCTCTCCGTTGTCTTGCAATACCGCCCTCAACCCGCATGCTAGGTAATGCTTTTCTCCTCTCAAACTTGTATCACACCAGCACAGTTCGTTGGTCTCTGGTTTGATGCAAACTGAAATTAAAAAGTAGAGATCGAGAATCATTCCGGTGTATCTAACGCACACTCCCTTCCTTTTTTACATTCCTAAAAGTTCATTCATTCATTTATTCTCTTATTGATTCATTTGAACATTGATTAAACTTTTGTTGTTGTTTTTTTTCAGATAAGGGAAATAGAGACCATATTTTCACTATTTTGTTGCCTTCGTTCATTTGAATAAACCTTCGGATAAAGGTAAATAGAAATGCAATTTCAAAAAGAAAATGCGGAAAGCAACGAATTCAGCCACATCAAATAAAATAAATGTTCTAGTTTATTGGTCCGTCATTTCATGTCTTAAGAAAGGGAGGTTAGTTATTCTATCCCCTTTCGCTGCATAAGCCGGTGAAACTTTACGACAGCCCTCAGAAGAAGGTAATATGACAGGAAATGTAAACCTTTATATTCTTTAAATACATTTGACATTTCCTCATGATTCATGTATGGTTTAGTGAAAAGTTTTAGTTCTATTGATTGTATCAAGTTTGTTTTTAAAAGTCATAATGCGTTCTGGTAATCAACCCTTAAAATATGGTGCGCTTATAAACCAAGGTATTTAGCGCCTGATAAATTTTATGTAAACAAATTATTATTTTTATCATGATGATAATAGATGTCGTTTTCATGCTTGCGTTGTAACTTTAAGCTCATGTATAGTTTTGGTAACAAAAAGAAAATTGGCATGAAACTGATTTAAAGTAGGCCTATAGTCTCGCATTGTCCGCCTTGCATAAAATGAAACGTGTGTGAGATCGTGTGATATTCTATTCATTAATTCCGGTGAAAATATCTAAAAGGAACGCAAAACGGTTATACTCTGCCATACGCTATTACCCCTGCATGCCTACTGCTCCCCGCACAGCATTCACAGCGCTTCGTTGTGTTTGTCGCACAATAGAATTCCAGTTGATTTCACACGTGTGTAGGCACTGTGTGATGGACGCCGACGTTGTTGTTAGGGAACCGCAAACTAGGTTTTTACATTTTGATTGTAATTTACATCCACTTCAAAGAGTTTTCATTTAATATCCTTTACATCATAATAGTTTAAGGTAAGGATATAACCTTTAATATCACCTGGCAATTAATTCAAATACTTTTTTTAAGATTTCCCAAAACTTAAAATTATATTTAGCATATCTGCAAATGCTATCATGGTTATTGATCTTGGTCCCGTTTCATAAAACTTGTTATCAGTATACAACTGCCACATTTCTTTGACAAATTTGCTCTCAGCCAGTAAGATGCAAGGATTTCAGTAGCTTATAACAGTGATTCCAACTTGTTATTGATAACACGTTTTATGAAACGGGACACAGTTTAGTCATTTTAAATTTTGCTTACCCTTCTGCCTTCCCCGCTTGATTTTCATGTCGTCAGAAAAGAGGGGCATCCCTGGCACATCCGCAGGAGGTTCTCCTCTTTTTGTCTCCTCCATCTCATCAAACAGGTCATCTACATTCCAGAGGTCGTCTTCAATGACAAACTTTGCCATCGAAAAGGTGAGGCAGAGGGAAAAAACGATGGCGAACAATTTCAATTCCATGTTTGCCTGCTTGAATACAGAAGGCTCTGAGGAGGAAAACGGAAGAAAATGATTTCCTGTCATCTCATTTTCCTTGTTTGCAATTGTTAGATTTATAACGGTTATGAAGAAAGAATTGAACCAGAGTTTATTCAGGCCTATGGGCAATGATGGGAGGACAAGTTCAACGGGGGAATCCATTTAGCGCAGGTTTCTTGATAATAAAAGAGCTAAAAGAAACAGAATCGAAAGAATGTATTCTATCATTTGCCACTAACGTGAATGCACACGACTTAGCCAGGGTTAGCTGCAGGGCATTAATCATTGTCTGCTTTGTTTTTAAATAATTATGTTATACAATTCTGTATTTCCAAAATAATATAAGTTCTGAGTAGTAGAGAAGTAATCAGTTGTCACATGAAGTAGCAAACTGGACGACTGTACCACGATAATCAACCTCTTCCGTTCTATAATATAAGTTCTATCTAAACTAAACTCATCGGTCTTCAACAGAAAAATACACACAAAAATACGAATCGTTAACTACGAAATTCATATGAGGAACTATAAGACAACCAAAGCATCCTTGTAGACTCATTTAAAAACCTAAAATTTCTTTCAAAATAAACAAATAAAATAACAAAAAGGAGTGGCTGTTTTACAGAAATCTTAAAACATTATTTTTAGTTGATCTAGAAATGAATGAAATTAATAAAAAGGGAGGGGACTGTTTTACAGAAATCTTAAAGCAAAGTTGGTCATGTTTATATAAATCTAAGATATTCTAGTTTACTGCTCCTATACGAATGGGTGCTGCAAAAAAGTATACTCGTATTATTATGAACATGGTTCTAATTCTAACGGTTTTGTTTCCTAGCACAGAATAATAGTCTAGTAGTACACTCTTATAAAAAATGTGCAATTTAGAACTCTTTTTGTCCCTATTTAGAACCCTACAGAAAAGGGCCCGATAAAGGGTTCTTTATATTTTCAAGAACCCCAGAAGGTTCCATGTACAACCAGTGATGGTTCTAGAGACCCCTTTAGACCCCCTTCAGAGAACCTTTAATGGTTCTTTAAAGAACCTTTTAAGGTTCGGAATATTGGACAAGAAAAGGTTCTAGTCAGCACCATTTTTCTACATGAGTACTGCTCTCAAAGAATTGAACAGAGGAATGACCAAAAAACTTACCTTGACAAGTGATGAATGCTCCTCAGCTTTAATCTCTGTGTTATTATCTTGAAATGACCCTGCTCCGACAGACTTCTGGCTTATATACCAGTCATCAAAACATTAGTAACTGATGCAGGCTACATTAATAACCCTGACTCAACGACGTGTTAAGGATTCATGGTGGCGGAACAGATGTAATTATTGTGGATGGTAGGGGAGGATGAAGCCATATCTCTCTCAAGAAAGGAAACACAAGGTATCATGATCACTTCCATCTTTTTGGTATTACTCTTTTCTCCTTTCCCCCTTGTAAGCTGAGTATTAAAAGAAATATCTATAGTTGTTTTTTTTTTATTATGCTGTCTACAATAATCTGACTTTTTGTTATTACCTGATTACAGAGCCTAGCTCGATTTAAATGATACAACGAAGCACCTTGGTTGAAAAATACATTTCCACATGTTTCTCTCTCTCTCTCTTTCTCACTTACTTACTTCAAACAAGGAATATCAGGGTTCGTGATCATTGTTAGCCTTCACCATGCCTGATCCCGACTCTGTTGGCACTTTTTTTCATTGTTTGACATTTGTTTCCTGTTCAGCAATTAAAGCTACTTAACCGTTCTAATAATTGCACATCTCTTTTGAGTGAAACTGACAGTCCTTTCCAAATGCTCATCATGTAATATAAGGACGCCTTTACATGGAGAAAATGGAACATGATATCGGGGACTGCCTGGAAAGCTCATTTTGTACACAGGGGACCACATGCTGAGCTCATCACCAAGAAACTTGTCCACTGTCTTCCAAAACTGTCCAACAATCTTCGGTAGTATTCAAAAGTCTATTCGAATTTCACTTGATTCTCTCTCTAAAAAAAACACACAAACAAAAAGTTTTTTTTTTCTTTATCATCAGTGAATCATTAACTGATCTCCAATAACCGAACCATCACTGTCGACCGGACATTTCTAAACTACCTTCTCTGCTTTAGTATAAACTAGCGATGCATGAAGGAACCATATTGAGGTAATTAGGTATAATGTTATTATGCAACTCCTTTCTATGGGATCAAAGTACATGAAAATTTTAGTTGTGTTGTAATATAGTAGCTGAGTATTATACACGCAGTTTTTCTTGTTTGCTTGTTTTTGTTTTTGCAGTAGTTTCTTTTTTTGGCTGTTGTAAAATCAAACAATATAAGGCTATTTGTTCTTATGTGTATATATATATATATATATATATATATATATATATATATAGTCTTATCAATGACATAATAATCGACTTTTATGAGGATGCCGATTAATATGTAAATTTGTATATAATGTATATATTTATTTCTTTTTTGGTTTGATGCTGTTGTTTGCTTTTTCATCGATAATTGCATAGAATTGCTACCAAACAGGGCCTCATGGAAGACCTTCATTATTGGTGAAATCATCATGTGGCACCCTGTATAGATATCAGAAATAAATAGATAAATAGATAAATGAATAAATGACTAAACAGATTTTTTTTTTTTAATCCAGTATTTCACGAAACTAAATGACCCTCTGACCACCAAAATGATCAAATCGCCAAAGGATAGGTCATCCAGTTCCGGTATTTAATGGGTTAACACATTTTCCTCAGTATTGACATCATCTTCATTGTCGTCGTGTTCATCACAATTATTATCATTTTAATCCATGCTATTATGTAACATTGTATATATATAATCAAAATATAACGCCAAATGAATTTAGCTAAGCAGTAAGACCATTTAATATTCGATAATGAAGAAAGCTTCCATTTATGTACTATTCCTCTCTAAAAACATGGACACGTCCTCTGATGTTAGAGAAGCCACCTTTGTGTCATCTTTTGTAATTTTACGGTTTCATCATGATCATGGTGGGTTTTTTTTCAAAAGACAACGGAAATTCAATACAGGTAATGCGTATGGAAAAAACAAAGAAGCTGTATATCATTTGTAGTATGTTGATGATCGTTAGTATATGATGATTCTGTTCGCTGATATGCGTCATCAAAATTTTCAAACTTTATCTAAACTGTAATAACGTTCTGGTTTTAATCTTCACCTTAATATTCTGCATAAAATCTAAAAGTGTTGTTTTCCTCCTTGAATTGTCAAGGGGATGTAGGTTGTTTATTTTTCTTTTCAGCAAATTCCTATTCAAGGCATCGTCTCCCACTCAACAACACGAACACTCACACACGCACCCTCACACGCTCTCATAACCACACACTCATACACACACTCACGCCCACCCACAAACATACGCACACACCTACGCCTTGTCGAGATCATCTGCCCTCTAATTATCTCATAAGCTACCATTTTAATCCCAGTAGGGGCACACTTGAATGATGCGCCTTCGAAACGATCCTTAATTTTCTAACCCACTGGTTGCCGACCACAGGTGCTTAATGAAGCAAGGAACACTGGATGTATCTCCTTTGCATAGTTCTTTTAGAAGGTATTGTGTCATATGTGTCATGTGGGGGATGATTAACTATGATTAGGGAAAATATGTGGTTAAAAACATTTAACAGATTCTATTACACAGTGAGATCTAATTTGGAAAACTTCACCGTCAAAGTGAGTCGGAACATCCAGTTATAATATCTAATTTATTATTAAAAGGCTTTTAAAAGTCTGAACGTCTCGCACATAGGAAATAGAAAACATAGAATTGAGCGCATTTGAATTTTGAATAAAACGGAGCTTTACAAAAGATGGTTTGGGAGGAAGCAATCCATATAATATATTTTAATCTGAAACACTTTACAGGGGCATTATGAACATCTGTTTTAGCAAGTGGTGCTTTATAGGGGAAAAAATCCTCAAAACGAACAACACAACATCGCAAAAAATAACAGAATGCTCAAATCTTTGTAATATCTGAAGCTATACATGTACTAAGACATTATAAAACCTTAAAATAAGATCTTAGTATTAACGCTCTCTTGATTCCTTATTGTGTGTAAAGCTCAACTTCTAAATGGAGATATTCACAGATACCTCAGAAATTCTAAAAAGCTGCTGCAATATTAAGTTTAAAATAGATTTTCAAACATCTTAGTCCGATCTGAACTCAATCTGAGTCAGTAAAAGATGTCTAATTATAGCTTTCATCATCACATAAAAACTCACTTATATTTGCATCGAAAGGTTTTAAAGAAAATCTACCTAATCAATGCAACTTTAAAGGTCAGGTGCTAATTGTCAAATCTACTTCCTTAATTTTGATTTCAAGTTAATCTAATGTTCTCAGTCACTATATTTTCCGTTTTAAAACTCTGACCAACACCTGGCTCAACGTGATGGTTTCTCTTACATCTTGGCAGCAGCTCTTGGAATTCTTTCATCCGCCACCAATATACCACGGAATTAGCCACAGAGCTCAACAGGTTTGACAGGGTAGACAGATAGAGCAACGGACCCCACTCCCTGCTAAAGACAAGCATCACCCAGTAAGCTGCAGGAAATATCGCCAGAAAGAAATTGGCGCCATACACCAGTGCAATTGTCTGCAGAATACGGCTGTTCTCCTCTTTTCTCTGCTTGGAGTCCATGCTTGCAGACGTCGCGCCAGCAACGCTGCGGTAAATCAGAAAGTAAGAACAGCCGGTGAACGTAGTGGTCGATATCGATATTGTAGTGAGTAGCAACAAAAAGAGGTTTGTCTGGCAAAATAGGATACCCGATATCCCGAGGGTGCCAACTACTGCCCAGCTCAGTATGGCGGCGGCGACGCAGCGGGGCGTGGTGATGATAGCTCGAGAACCAAACGGGTCGATACGAATGTTGATGAGCTGGTAGACAGCTACCATGAGGATACTGATGTTTGACACGACGGCTGAGAAGCATGGTGTGTAAACTAAGAGTTTACAAAAGAAAAGACATTCCTAGGGAAAAATAAGAACAGGAAGAGTAACTACAATAATGATAATAGTTGATAGGGGCAGTTAGAGCTGTACATTTGTATTTTCGCTTCCATGCCAGGTACTGTTATTACTTTGGCTTCAAACCCTGCTGGCCGAAGGCCATGAAAGCATTCGGAGAACAAGTTCCTACCACGTTCCCATGTATTACACCTGGGTGAAGAGAGGCAAATCTTTTGAAAACACGTTAGTGCCGCAGTAGGACTAGACTGAGAACCATGTTATTCACAGTGCAGAAACGTATCCACAAGACAAGATACGTAAAAACTATATCCTCTTTTTCAATTGCCCATAGATATTGGGAAAGACCTATTATAGTGTTATGATTGTTAGTTATTACAATGGATTTGTTGCATAAGTTAACTGAAGGTGAATAACCACTTCAGGCTGCCTTTTTAAAAAAATCACTGACTTTTCATAGGCGGCCAAAGTAAAAATAAAAACAAACAAACAAAAGAGTAAGAAACGTGGGAAACTATGTGAAATAAAAAACCTATTACTGTTCACAATGTGAAAACTGCGAGTTCTTCTTCCAGAGTACGTCATTTTTCGTAAATGATATAACATTTCTTTTTTTGCTTATGCTACATCATCTTCTGTCGGCCCTTTTGACACCCATCACAGATTTTTTTTTTTTTTCACTGAAGTTTGTAATACTCATCATTTTATACAAAATACAGTTACAAATGCATTTAAATCAACTTTTCGAGCAGTTTAGGTATCGAGAAATGCAGAGGTAATGAATGGAAATATATGTAAGCAGTAAAGATGAAGGCACATATACCTCAGCATCTGGTGGTACTACAATCCGCAACCCAACACTGCACGCTGTCAGGAGTCCTGCCAGAGTGATGTTAGCGGAAAACAAATAATGTTGCATGTGGAATCTTCTGTGGACTATCACGATCAGAAGCGTTGCTCCCGTCGCTGCAATTGCCACTAAAGTAAGAACGTCCATGATCCTCCTCAGAGATTTGTGAACGTCCCCGTAAATATTACCGAAGTAAGAGTCGTAATCGTTAGCGTAACTGCCATAGCTCCAGTTACCATCTCCATGATTGCCCCTGTCATACCAACGGCTGTCGGTATAATTGATTGATTCATTATGAATCTTGTTACCAGTTGAAGAACTTGAATCGTCCCAGCTATTCGTTTGAGAATCTTGATAATATCCCCATCCGGTATCCATATGTCCGCATAATGTCGATTAACATCAAACTGTTTAATTTGTCTGGAGTTCTGCAAAGAACATTACTTTACAATAACATGGTTGACAGATGGTTAGAATCTATTGTCCATGGTCAAATTTGAACCAGGGCTTTATATTTGATGGAGAAAAAAAAAATCAAAAATTGAAGAATCAAAAGAGGAGGCGCGATAGTTCAGTTGGTAGAGCACTTGTCTCTTAATTCAGTGATCCGGGTTCGAAACCAAGTTGATGCGCTACAGTGCTCTTTGGTATTAGGCATTACTCTTCATTACCAGATCCCTCGGAGAGGACTTAAAATCATCGGTCCTCTGGCTGCTAAGTATGCATGCTTTTGTAGCACTCAGGTAAAACAAACCAGTAACCAAGTAACTTCGAAGCTGTTACCTACCGTCTCGGTTCCAAAACACGTTTTTTTTTTCAGTTCATGTAGATGTGAAATTTGATCATTATCAAGGTTAGTCTATTTCCCTGCATTTTCAGTTAACCAAACCAAAAATAAGAAGTTGATTGTGAACGATGCTGATGTTCTATGTCTTCCACAAGCAAAATCAGTCTAGAGGAGTATGCACAAAATTAGGTGGACCCAGATGCCAGGTGACAATAAATTATTGATGAATTAGCTGCATGAGAGCTCCAAACTGTTTTAGAATTCGGTGATTGAATCTACTGGGAACGTTCCCATGGCCCTTGGCATGCTCCAATCTCTAGGGTATTATCGCGTCTCGACATCAAATAAAACCAAGTGGTATTCCCAGAGTCAAACAAGAACAAATAAGAGGAGGATTATTTTTTACCAAACGTGACTGATTCTTCTATAATCTTCTACCTTGACAACCGTGACGGAAAATTCCATACTTCTGCATGGCGAAACTCGATGTAAATTAAAAGGCCCATATCATCTGCAGGCAATACTGAAATGGTAGGCAGAATCATCCCTAATGAGAAATTAATTTCCAGGGGCATTCCACTGTATGCATTGGGCTGTTTTGGAGGTCACATCAATTGTTAGTGTTTGCTTTTAAGATCCAGGTTATTTTTTTTCAATAAGAAGCCAAGAATGGCATGCCATTAGTCGCACGGAATGGCTAATACCCTAGCTTGCCTCCGAGAACACTAATGGGCATTTGTCAACAGTTTCAGTTGCTGCTTTAATCTAACCTAGAAATATATGAAGTTCCATGTGCAAATGGCACAAAGTTAAGCAGTTATATTATCAAATTTAAATTGATTAATGAAAAGTAATTTATCATTTGAATACTTTCATGGAAACACTTGGATCTAGCTCGTGCCCTTGCTTCTGAATTCGCGCAATGGGGTACTGCTGCCCCGTCCCCCCCCCCCCCCCGCCAAAAAAAAAAAAAGACCAAGATTTTTTTTTTGTTCAGGTATTGTTTGTATCACATAGCAATTACATAGCTTTAGACTTGTTTATACCTAGCCGATTGGACCCTTTTTAGTTCCGTTATTCTTCTCTCTCCTTGAGGACCTTTTTGACCCTTTTTTTTCTCTTCTTTAGTTGCTTAGTTATCAACAACTGGACCCTTCCTATTTGTGGTGATAGGGACATAGCAACCCCCCCCCCCCCCCAAAAAAAAAAAAAAAAAAAAAAAAAAAAATGTTTGGCTCATTACGCCACTGAAGACAAGCAATTTTTTCGTTAGCAAGAAGGAAAGTACATGGCGGTAAATTTGATGTATGACCAAGGAGTTAATATTAGATAACTTCTTGGTATGACTGAAGTCAAATATTGCGATGCCAATAACAATGTTCCCTCTATTAAATCAGGTATGATCACTTTTATAATACTTATATCAACAATAACAATAACAATGATGATAATAATAGCAATGATAATGATAATGATAACAAAAACAAAAAGAAGAAATGGAGGAAAAGGACGAATAAAAAACAGAAGAGGGAAAAAGGAAGAAGAAGAAGAAGAAGAAGAAGAAGAAGAAGAAGAAGAAGAAGAAAAGGAAAAGAAGGAAAATGAAAGGAAGAAGAGAGAATAAGGAGAAAACGAAGGAATTCATTGAAATGGATGCTATGAAACTGAGTAATGATTGGCCATAGCTATTTTCAATTTAATTCAGCCTTCGATTAACAAAATAACATTTCTAAATGTTAAAAACCATTGACTTCTGAATTTTGATATTTTCCATAAGTTCCAGAGGAATAGGGGTAATATAAATGATAATATAAATGATAATTTAGGGGAGAAAGGTCGGAAAACGGACGGAAAGGGTCGGAAAAGGAATATCAATATAAAACACCAATTCGTTTTCTTTATTACAATGCAAACAACACGTTTTGCTTCGTCATAAAATGCCCATTGAAGCGCTTTACACATTGAAAGACACCCAATGCGGCTAAAAATAATTATTATTCCGAATATTACTTTCTAGCTGGGTACAATTGAGCACTTGATAGTAATGACTATTCTCCTGAGAAGGGAAGAAAATTAACTGCCTTTGTAAAGATCGTGTGCCACTTTAATGATTCCTAAATAAATCAGTAGGTAAAGTTCAAATTGATTTTAAAACGAAGAGAAAGGAGGGAGTCACGATGTAAGCAATGATAAAAAGGCATACGTTATGATGGAAAGCTTCTGTAATCATGGTAATGCATATCGCAGTTATTTTTTAACGGTTTCCTTTATTTGTCCGATCGGTGCTCGTTGCAAATGATAGGGCAAAGAGGTGCATGAAGTCGTTGTTCATTATTAAGTATTTGCCAACCCAAAGTAGTTCATGAAATATTACGAAATTATCCATTTTTATTGCTACCCGGAGTCTTTGAATATGCCATCTACGTGTAAAAAAAAAAAAGTTTTATGATGTTATAAAAGTGTCCTGTCCTTTTTATGGACGGGTCAATAAATACTCCCTTTCATGTAGATTAAATACTTTGAGGTCTTTTCAATATTCGCGATTTTTGTATCCTTCTGAGCTAGTCGCCTGGACTCGGCAAGTGTGGTTCGAGTCTTTGCCTCTTCTGATTGAAACCTTTTACTTTGACTGATGAAGATGATACGTTTGATGAAGAGAAGTTCATCTTAATGATAGCTGCAATATCAGCAAACATGTCTGCCAAAGTGGTGCGTATATATGTACGTATAGTTTCAAATTAAATATAAGGGATTTCATGAGCTTTCGGGGCTAGAAAAGACTCACTTAAAAAATTTCGGCTCTTACAACTCAGTTCATAATACAACAAAACTCATTCAGTCATTACTAATTGAAATTGATACCTCGAAAGTATAGGCAAACTATGAATAGAGTTTGAGAGTTCAAACTAATGTTCCATGTGGTAGTATTGTATTTCTTCCTTTTCATAAAGACATGGGGAAATAAACCACATCATGGGAGCGTTTCATGAAGACTTTTGTCGGTGATTTACACTGACTAATTTGCTTTCAGCCAATCAGATGCGAGGATTTTCAGTAGCTTATAACATTTGTCGGTGATTTCCACCGACAAAACTCTTCATGAAACGCTCCCCATAGTCATTTGTATATGGTTTTTCAGTCAAAATAAATTCATGTTTTCGAAAATTAATCATAAGGAGCAAGATGAAGAGCAAATCACTATTGCCTAATAGTTTAGCCTAATTGGGGCGGATTGTTATTTAATAGCAGTGAACAGGACAAAAAAAAATATTTGAAATAGATATATGTACGTTACGTTGGACTTGAAATTGAAATTGACATTTATTTCCTTCTGAAATGATTACAATGTGTTATTATTGTTAATAAATGCATTTATGTGTTACAAAGGAGGAGGTGAACACCCGAAAAGCGGAACTTTTGCACGGAATACCGTATATATTTATTTTAGCAAGAACATCGTCAGAGACATTATCTAGCGTTATCAGACATGTCAGATGAAGGAAACCGAACTGAGAATGAGAATGAGATAACCTTCAAAGAAAGAGAAAATGGGGCATTTGCATCTTCTTTTTTTTACCAATAACGATGAACTCGTTATTTTGTTAATTGAATTGAATTGAATTGAATTTATTTTTCATACTTCACAAGATAACAAAATAATAGCATAATACAAGAAATACATTTGGTTACATAGAAAAATACAAAGATAATGGCAGTAAATAAAGTGAAATATGAAGGAACCTGCATGAAAAGCAGAGCTTGTAGTGTCTGCAGGTTCCTTAAAGTAATTATGAAGTTCGTAAGGAGATCGGAGACTAAAGAATAATTAGACTACAAAGGAAAAGCCAAACATTAGCACAAAATCAAGGGGTAAAGAATTAGAGGAAAAGTGGACAATGTGAAATATAGGAGGGGGATGAGCGAAGAATGAAAAAAATAAATAAATAAAAAACTATACCACATTATACCTTTAAAAAGGTACAAATCAAATACATTACATATATTCAGCCAGTGCGTCTTAACGGTGTCCATAACTGGACAAAAGAAATGATTTCAGTTTACATTTAAACATACTTAGAGATAAACAGCTAGTTATTTCGCTTGGAAGATTATTCCAAAGCCTTGGTCCTTCGAATACAATTGTTCTTTGAGCAAATAACGTGCGAGTACGTGGAAGGTGAAATGAGTCCCTTTGGCGGGTAGGGTAAGAATGGATGAGGTTGTTTCTTTGAAACAAGGAAGAAAACATTTCCGGTAAATCATCTTTTGAGAGTTGAAACATGAATGTACCCAAATGAAATTCGTAAAGATCATGAATTTTCAGGATTTTATTTTTTATAAATAATGGATTTGTGTGTGCATAAAAGTCAGATTGGTTAATTACCCTAATTGCCCGTTTTTGTAGTTTGAATAACATTTCTAATACAGTCTTGTTTGTATTACCCCAAGCCAATATACCATAATTTAATCGTGATGAAATGAGAGTCATATATAAGTTTAATAGTATATAATCAGGGAAAAAGAACTTTAGCTTGCTTAAAATACCAATACACCTAGAAGTCAATTTACTCAAGTAATTAATGTGACACTTCCAAGACAAATCATGATCAATATAGAGCCCAAGAAATTTGGTGGAATCAGCCTGTAATAAATTTACATTATCCATGACTACTTGACCAGGTAAACTTTTGAGAGAATTACTAAATATCATAAAATTAGTTTTCTTAACATTAAGTGACAACTTGTTAGCTCTAATCCAAGACTGAACTGATAGAAGTTCTGTATTCAAAGTATTAAGTAGCGTATGTGGGTCACGATGAGACAGAAAAAGATTAGAATCATCAGCAAACAAAATAAATGACAAAATATTGGAAGAATTCTTAAAATCATTAATGTAAAGAATAAAAAGTAAGGGACCAAGGAGTGATCCTTGGGGTACTCCGCAAGATATTGATTTCAAACTAGAATTTATACCTGTATAAGAAACAAATTGTTTACGAGAACTGAGGTAGCTCCTGAACCAGTCCAAGGCCTTCCCACGAATACCATAATGTGATAATTTGTATAACAATATATCATGATTGATCGTGTCGAAGGCCTTGGAAAGGTCCAGGAATATACCAACAGTATGTAATGACTTATCGACAGCACATGCCACCTTGTCAATAAAAGAAAGTAAGGCATGAACGGTTGAATGTTTTTTTCCTGAGACCAAACTGAGAGTCACTTAATATTTGACAGTCGGTTAAAAATTTGATTAAGCGTGAGTATACTATCTTTTCTAATAACTTTGAAAGGGAAGTGAGAAGTGAAATTGGACGATAGTTGCAAACTTCTCGTTTATCATCTTTTTTAAAAACAGGTATAACTTTTGCTACTTTCATATTGCAAGGAACAACTCCATTTACTAATGATAGATTAAAAATATATGTCAAAGGTGAGAGTATTTCATTAATTACCCTTTTCAAAAGAAAATTTGTTATTCCATCACCACCAGGACTCTTATTGCATTTTAAATCATTTACAATATCTTTAACTTCGTATTCGACTATAGGGGTAAGGAAAATAGATTGCGGATTAGGATTCTTTAAAAACGATGTAAATTCTCTATCAGATTCAGGGATATTCCTTGAGAGATTAGTACCAATGTGAACAAAGTAATCGTTGTACAACTCGGCTATTTCAGTAGGATCTTCAATAATTCTCCCGTTGTGTGTGGTAACATCTTCTACGTTACCAATAACAAAATAACAAGTTCATCGTGATTTACAAGAGCAAAAGTAGTAGAGCAGGTTACTGAATTGGTGGAGCTTACAACTTTCTTGCTACATCTTGGACAGCATTTACATATCAGTTGCTTTGAAGCTATATCAAGAGAGAAAAATACAAGGCTAGCAGTTTAATAGCTTCTCTTTTCTATACAGGTTGTAACAATGACTGCATTACTGCATTTGACTTCGTTTCTGTCTAGTAAGTAATTCCACACCATAAGGGATGTTCACGTATGCGGCGGTATACAGTTCTAGGAAGAAAATTCAGGGTTTAAGCGTGCCAATGCTATACATTTCTTATCGCATAACATACAGAGCACTCGTAGATAGCTACATGTACATAGATACGTAGATAGATAGATAGATAAGATGTGACCTGCCGCCTCAAAACCACCAATAAGCCGCCAAATTCATTTTTTTAAATGTTTTATAGCTCATCTGCAGACCTGCCAACCCTGAAACCCAAGAAATAGGGACAAATGACAAGGCGGAGGCTGAAAATAGGCACACTTCTTAATTTCCTATATATTACTACATACAGATTTTTGCAAAAAGAGGGTAGAAGCGGCTCTTTCTTTTACCAAAAATCGGGATTGTCCCTATCAAATAGGGACAGTTGGCAGGTATGCATCTGAGAAGAAATTCTCATCTTTCCAATGGTATATGACCCATCCAATCAAGTTGCTCTGCAATAACCTCCTCAAAAACCCAGTAGATGATTTCGAATCAATAACCTCTTTTCAGCGAATAGAGCCTTTGAAGTTCAGAACAAAAGAGCGCTCAGCTTGAGATCCCTTCGTGTGACTAAAGCTCAGCAGGATATTCAATATTCCATATCAAACCGTATGAGGAGATTATCAGATTAGGCTAAAATTTGGCACATCTTAGGATTAGCGCCTATTCTTTATTCCCCCCCCCCCAATTCAGTTCAGTATGATGAATTTTAAACTTGCGCAGACAATCTCTCATAACAATATATTTTGCCGTTTTTTTTTTTTTCTTGTTTGTTTTTTTAAAGAAATTTGATTGGTGCACATTGTGTTTTTTGCATCCAGGCAGCAAAAAAAAAAAAAAAAAAAAAAAAAAATTAAAATTGTGTCTCGCCTTGGCGGATTTTTTTTGGTCACCTCATACCCAAATGACTTGTACATCAAAATGTTGCGGGGATTTTGTGGTGCCTCAATGTCGCCTCATATCTGAACGCCCCTTCACTCGACATGTATATCGTAATTATGCTTTGTTATGTAATCATGCTGATGGAGAGCAAATTTCCACAAACTAATGTAGATGAGATTGAATAAATTATCAATTATCATCAGTATCAAATAACGCCTTGGTTAAAAGAAAATTCCCGGGGTGCCGTTGCATAAAATTTGCTAGTGTAGTAACTCTGCTATTATAGTAAATTTTCATGGAATACTGGATTTTCATTTTTTTGTTGAACAACGTTACCATGGTAGTTACCATTAATAGCAAAGTTACTATTATAGTAAGTTTTATGTATGTCACATAATGCAATTTGACTTCAAGCCAACTTAAGGCCACTTAACTACGGCAACGTAAAAGATAAACGAGGAAGGTCATGGGATGCCATATTGGAAAAAGTCTTTTAAGAGATTCATTTTTTTTTACTATTTAGCAGAAAGGCCTGATTTCTTTGTAAATTTTGCTCGAAATGCCTATGAGTTGCCATCCTCAAACCGGCCTTGTATTCCGCTCTATGTAAGTTATTGTAGCAAACAGCTGCAGAGTGGCTTCAACATTATTCACAAGTTACAACATGAATAGTTGACCCTTGAAAGGTTCAGATATAATTTGGGAATCCCATGGTTATAAAATACATACATATCCTTTATCCCCCCCCCTCCCATCCCCATCCCCCCCCCCCCCCCCCCCCCCCCCCTCCCCTCCTCCCTCGACCCCTTCATTGTATCACCATCAGATTTCCCCCATCGATTCAGATTTCAAAGGGGCGGCCGTTCACGATGCCGCTCAGAAGGCTATAATCCCATTTCTTTCTGTAACGTATAGGTGTGACCTGTGTATGTCACAGACCTAAGTGTGCGCAGGTGAAGAGGGGAAATGTTTCCACTTTGACTGCCTTCAAACCAAAAAGCAGCCTACCTCAAGGATTAATCAGCTATTCGAACTGTGACGAATTAGGTAAGTTGTGTGTTTTTTGGTTTTTGTTTTTTGTTTAGAAAAACAGCCAATTTATCATTTACTATACCTGCATGATAAAAACAAAGGATACATCTGCGGCATAAGTTTCAAAGCATTATCAGCAACAGGTTTACTTTCCAATGTTTCCTCCATTTTTCACCTTTAGCATGTTTAGCTGATTCGCTTTATAATGACTGATAATCCCAGTTGGCTTGCCCATTCAAGTCGTTCGTAAATTTATTCGTAACTTTACGAACAGCTTTATGAAACGCAACCTGCAGTTGTTATTACCACAGCAAATATCATCTCTAGCACTAGTCTTACTGACCTTGTTTGCTTTTCTGTAAAGGTATAGAAGCACACGTCATCATAACCACTGGCGCGAATGTTTTCTACAAACATCTGCCACCGGGCAAGACACCATTTGAGACTTCTTATAGGCAGGTAAACGTCTTTGGTAAGGCGCCGTTTGCCTTTTCTATGGATAGAGTTGAAAGGAAGATTTATTGGGCCGAGCCGGGAAAGAGGAGAATAAGAAGAGCCAAGCTTGACGGTCTTAAAGCAGCAGAAACGATCATACGTTCTGAAAGTGAGCACTTCCAATATCATCATTAATGTTTTCGGTAACAACTTCATTATCGACATTAATATTCTTTTTCTCTTCCTCTGCTTTGTCTATTTATTTTTGTTCTATTTTTTTTCTTGTCCCAGTCTTCATCTTTATTTGTTATATCATTATCATTGTTATAATTATCATCAATATCACTTAGTGATTATGATGACCATAGAGCTAGTAGATTTGAACCCAAAACGGAACCAGTGTCGGGGTTTTAACCTACATTTGCCACTCTCCAGCCATATTTATGTTAAAATGGATTTTTATTAATTTTCATTACTGTTGCTATAGTGATTAAATTTGTCATTGTCATAATTATTATCACTATTATTATTAATATCATTGTTATCGCATTGAAAGCTCGAACTTATACAGGCCTGTATGTGAATACAAGCCAGTTGCCCGCATTTGCAGACTACTAGATTGCAGGCATAAATCCTGTCAATCGAAACGGCGTTACATTCAGTATGAACATGACGGACAAAGAAAGCGGACAAAATAAGCAACCCCTCATTCTACCCTTCACAATGGTTCTGGTTGTCAAAAGAACATCCCTTCACAGCTATTGTCTAAAACATGTGGAACAGGTGTCACATGCATATTCACCTGGAACTACATGATTAAACATAATAGCTGTGAAGGGATGTTCTTTTGACTACCAGAACCATTGTGAAGGGTAGAATGAGAGGTTGTTTATTTTGTCCGCTTTCTTTGTCCGCCATGTTCACAGTGATTGTATTAGTTAGCCTCTACTCAGGGGTAACCTGGAATTGTTTTTCTAAGTGTCAAAACAAAGTTTGTGTCTGCAGTCTAGCATCGCACATGACCATCAAGGTTCTTCTAGTTGTTGTATGGTTGGTTGATTATTTTACCTGACTGCTAAGAAAGTATGTGTATGCTTGTTAGTAAGCAACAAAGGCTGACGGTTTTAGGTCCCCTCCGAAGGACTTGGTAATGAAGATTAATACCTTACCAAAGGGGCATTACCGCATCCGCTTGGTTTCAAACCCGGTTACTCCCGGTTACGAGATCACTCCTCTACCAAGTCTACCACTGAGCTACAGCGCCTCCTCTGAATCGGAATGAGTTGTTGTTCGTATATGTTGGTTTTTGCAATCATTAACATCAACATTTTCATTGTTGTGTATTATCTTTTATTTATTTATTTATTTGACCATGAAAACAAAGTGGAATGGCATGTAGATCAGGTGTCACAAAATTTATCCTTTACCCGCGTGGGGACGCGCATTCTGTTGAGAAATATCATAGACCTTACAACAAATTGCAATCTAGAAAATTATCAATGAGACAAATAGCATGCGAATTTTCGAATGCAAATTACGTCCAGTTCTAAGCACAAACTAATCAGCATTGACGAATTCAAGAAATCCAGGGCATTATCCATAAGATCACTTGTTTAGAAGTTCGAGTAAACCTAAGCCCGCCGCACACTACACGATTTTCGAACAAACGGTATTTAGTATTAAAAATTAAATTCTACACAAGCAAAATTATCTTATTTGAAGTTCAGAATGATGATAGGAATTCAAAAATTGCAAACATTTCTTTTACCATATTGCCAAACACACACACCACACCACCAACCATAATCGGCTTCTAATGGTAGCCGATCACAAGATTGCTAGGACGTTACTACGATTCGGAAGTGAGTTTGCTTTTATTCCTACCGGGAAGCCCTCAATAGCCCTGAATTTCGATTTTTGTATTCATACGACTATTCGAAAGTGTGATCATTAATATTTCAAATGTTTGAATGTTCATATCAAATGCTATAACAATGTTTTTCCAAATCGTATCGCAGACGGATCTTATAGTGTGCCGCGGGCTCTAAAGCTTAAGTTACAAAACCACGATCATGACGATTAAACCTCGGTTTTGAGGCTCTCCTCTGATCTGCTGATGTTAGTTGAATTCGACGGTCTGAGTACCTTTGATTTTGGTCCACAGATGTCAGTTTCATCCAGGTAGATGAATTAGCAAGGGAGATTTTCTGGCTGTCGGAGGGTTTCGCCTGCAGGGACCTAAAGAGGGCTTTGCTGGATGGTAGTTCACCTGTTTCTATTTTTACTGGAAATCGGAATGAAACCATTTCCTTTGCTCTGGATATCTTCGATAAGTAAGTAACCCTCTGGCCATTAAACTGAAAGAAAAAGACCAGGGTGGTATTCTGAACACCGTTTTAACTGTGTTGTAAGTTCTGTTGTAACTTCTGTTGTAAGTCACCGACTTACAACACCGCTAAAACAATCATTAATCGGTATTCTGAGAACTGTTTTAAAGGGGTTGTAAGTCATCAAAGCCACACCCACCACAGAAATATTATCCAATTGGGAAAGTTTTAAGAGATGGGTCTAAGACGGTTCAGCCAATAAGATCGCTCCCTGGGGAAGGGTGCGTGAAATGCGTGAAATTTTATTTGCGTTGTAATGAGAGCATTAATTTGCGCTTGATTTCTTGCTTTAATTAAATGATGCGAAGATGTGACAGAATTCATTGTGCATATCATCTCTGATCTTATCGCAGATATTGTTAAATTTCTCCACCCTGAGGCAAAAATTCTTTCGAAATGTTGTTTCGGAAATATCAGCAAGGGCTATTGGATCTTTTTATTCCCCTCATTGCAACCAGAAACATAATGAGCGAGAAAAATTGCCGCCATGAGATACCACATACAAAGTCAAAACACCTCCCACTCTGTTTTATCTCATGAGCATGAATTGTCCAGTGGAGAGAGTTAAAACAAAAGATAAAACGGTCTTCAGAATACCGTGTTATGGTATTTTCACGCGCTTGCGCACGACTTGTGCCAGGCATGCAAAGTAAAATGCGCGGTTAGATAGATAAAACAAAAGTTACGACAGAGATAAAACGGTGTTCAGAATACTGATTTGCTACAACAGACTTAAAACAGAGTTAAAACAGCCTCAGAATACCACCCCTGGCCATTAAACTGAACGAAAAACAGTGCTGTAGGACTCTAACAGGCCCTAAGGACTCGGACTCGGACTTGGTCTCGGACTCGGACTCAACCAATGGTGACTCGTGAACTCGGGGGAAAATCGAGACCGGCAACGAGACCGGCTGTTTTTTCTTCTTCTTCTTCTTCCGTTTTCAGCTTTTAATTTTACCTCAAAAAATACCACAGGACATGCACGCAATAGATAAAATGCATATTGTTTGTACGGACGAATGCGGCCTAGCGGGTAAACTGGGCCACCCGCACCCGACCCGACTTGGTTCAGCGACTGCGCGCTATGTTGCTCACGTATGCATCTTTAGAGTAACAACTGTGCTAAGGATCGGCACTACTCTGGATGTAATATTGTTTTTCCCTCGTTTTTTCCAATTCAGTTGCAAAGTTTCTTTTCTATAGAAAAATTCTGTTTCAGAACACTGTAGTTTATGTCAGCATTAACTGGGGGCTTCCAAAAAAGAAGGAGGGATGATTCTATAGGTTATACCATGAGTCATGTGCGTTGACTTGTTAGTGCTTTCGTTAGGCATGCTTGAGCCCCACCCCCCCCCCCCCCCCCCATTTAAACATTAACAGCACCCAAATGAACAGGGGAGCATTTCATGAAGAGTATTGTCAGTGATTTTCACCGGCTAATTTGCTTTCAGCCTATCAGATGCAAGGATTTTCAGTAGCTTATAACATTTGTCGGTGATTTTCACCGACAAAACTCTTCATGAAACGCTCCCCAGGTCTTTGATATTTCTTTAATCATGTTAATAGCAGCTTTTGTTCTGTTGACTGATATTTGATATGTTTTTGTTTTTAAAAACATATTAAAACTACAGGCCTTTGAAGCAAACTAATATCAATTTGCGTATCTTTTTCTTCATTGAGGTAACACAGAAACAATACAGTCAACTCTGTAACTGTGGACACGAGCAAAATACTTGGCCTGATAAGGCTTGTTCATTGGCTATATGAGCCATCTGTCAACGAGACTTGTACTTTGGAACATACAAAAGGAGTGCATTTTCACTTATTTAGTATTTTGGCCAATAAAACTTCTGAAATTCCACCAGTACACGATGTCACGGCGACAAATCGCTCATCTGTGACGAAGCATTTATAGTCTGTTCCTCACATTCGTAGTAAGAAAAGTAACCATAGATTAAATTCTCTGACATATTAAAATTTTCAATAAACCAGACAACTAATTATGTTATAAAGCATTCACAGTAAGTAAATTAAAAATTGCAATTTAAGATGTTCCCATCGGGAATCGGACTTGGACTCTGACGTCCAAGACTCGAAACTCGGACTTGCATTCGGACTTGGACTCGGACTTAGACTCGGACTCGGACTCGACTCGGATGGGATAGACTTGACTACAGCACTGATAAAGATGAGGTTAGGTCATGCAGTGACACTGTGGGAGAAAATTATGTTGAAAAGTTATGTCAGGTAGTTACTCATAGGAAAGGGTGTACACTGTGAGGATTTCCAATCGTCGGATTGAATTGAAATGGACTGTCTTTTAAAAGGCCATGCATTGCACAAATAAGAGAATATGTGGGACTTAACTCATAATGTGGCATGAAAGTTTCGCCCAAACTCGATGAACTTTTTCCTTATATTTCAAGTATACCGATATTTGGAGAGCAAATCTCTTCAACTTATGCATTATCCTTAAAAAACCTGACCATATAACCAGCCAGAAAGCTCAAAAAATCCTTTTTACTTACATGTATCTATAACAAAACTTTTACCTGAATGGAACTGTGTCAATCAAGCAGAAAGAAAATGAAGCTTTTAGTGCGAAACTTTCATGGGGAATAGATTTTTTTTTTCATTTTTCATAATACGAACTGCTTATATTTCCTTAGTCGAACAGTTGAAAGAAAAAGTCGACGTGACAGAGAGAAGAATATAATATGAAAGAGAAATGTTGTTATAAAAGACAGGGAACAGAGAGTGAGACAAGTAGAGAGAAGGAAAGGGGGGTGGGAAGAAACTGAATAAGATAGGAAGAAACATGGTGGTGTCGTGGTGTAGGAGAAAAGGGGGCAGTGTCTCAGGTTGAACAAGGCATTCACTCCTATATCCATGATATCTGTTCTCTATTTTTGTAAAGAACTTTGATTTGACCTAAGTTAATCCCATGCCCAATTTGTAGAGTGGCTTATTTTGGAGGCTTAGGACGGATTACCAAGATTCATCTAAACCAAACGGGTATCCTAACAACTGTTGCTGAAATCTACGAAGCTACGTTTATTTATCTGGATCAAGGAGGTAATTAAGCCTGAGTTAATTCTAGTCTAAACTCTTTCCCTTCTCCCCCTTTATTTCCCTTGTTTCATTTTTCCACATTATATATGAATTCTTAAAACTGTTTTATACGAAACCAGCCCGTATTTGAACTGTTTGAAAAGCTCTTCCAAAAGACGCTAAATTTATTTTGGTAACTTGAGAGAAAACGTATTTCTTTATCCTGAGTTTGTATGCGTGTCTACGGAAACTTAAAACTAAAGAGCACTATCTCTTCTATATTTCTTGATAACTTTGCTTTTAACTTTTATTCAAAGCAAACTAATCCAGATGAATAAATGCACTGGCGTTATTAACTCTACTTTGATTGAAAATTGATATAGGGTCTTTTGGAAGAAGTTTTTTTTGTTTTTTGTTTTTGTTTTTCATTTTCAGATGGCACCAAAGTGGGGGAAGGTTGGAGCCTCTCTAAGGCATACATTTAGTTCGTGATCTGCCAAGTGCAATGGCATATCGGGGGGGGGGGGGGGGGGGTGGGGAGGGCAAGGAGAACGTGCCAAGGGCGAAACTTCTAGAATTGCACAAAATAAAAGCAAAAGCAAATAAATGAATAAATAAGTGAATGAATAAATCTTATTATTTCATATCCTGCTTAAATTTTCGATGCCACTTTTCAATTTCTGCGTCAGAAGTTGGAAGGGGCGCAAATTGAGCGTTTGTCACTGGCGCCCTTTTCCCTAGATACGCCTCTCGTCGTATCTTGTAATAACGCACAGGTGTGACTGCCCATCCCTTACATGTCAACATTTTTGTTCTTTATCGATTACAATACCCATGATACCAGTTCCGCGACTAAAATATACACAACCAAAAATGTAACTCACCCTAATTCAAAATAGCATAATTTTTTAACAAAAAGTTTTTAGAAAAATTATTTGGTAGAAGTGTTTCTACAACTTACGACTAAATTCTGTGTGAAAATCTGATTGATCCGTCAAGTAATGCACGAATGAGCAGATATCAAGGGAAAAAATGTCACTTTTCAAAAGTCACAAGAGCCATTTTGGGGGGTTTGTTAAACAAAACTTTGACGAATTTGGTTTCTTCCACTGTTTGACCCTGTCATCCTGACACTTGTCATGCTTATCACAGTTGCATGAACATATATTTTTTTTAAAGAGTGACGTTCAGCAGCCCTAAATCTACGTACATAATCCGTTCGGTTTAAGGAAAAAATTGGCATCAACCAACATCGGTCCGCACTTTATGTGAAAATACCTGGTAGTCATTTTCTGGTAATAAACAGTAGATTTTAGCATTGCTTGCTTCATCGTTAAAAATGTGCTCACTCAACCATGATAAACATCAACAACATTTAAACAAACATCAGAAAAAAGTTTGTTTCACAGACCACCCAAAATGACTCATGTGACTTTTGAAATGTGAAATTTTTTGCATTTAGTGCCTGCTAACTCATGCATGACTCGACGGATCAATCTCATTTTCATACAGAAGTTATTCAATAAATGTAAAAAAAAAAAAAACGCTTGCCAGATTATTTTGCTTGAAACTTTTTTCAAAGTTATGCTATTTTGAATTAGGGTGAGTTATTATTTTTTTTGGGTGCGTGTGTGTTTAGGAAGGGAAAATTGCACACTGCAGAATTGCTGTTCCGATTTCACATTCTAAAAAAGAGTCAGTTTGTATGCTTTTATTTCCTCGTTGACTACTGTATTTTTTTCTTATATATATGATCGAGAGTAGAATTCTAAGAAGAATTACATTAAACATTTGATGATTTTCAATCGAAATCAGTGCATCTTGGCTAATTTTCTCGTAAAAAGTCAATAGTCAATGGCTAAAAAATTTGACTAGTATGACGTAAAAGTGGGTACCCAGCTTCGCGCAATATGTATTATACCTTGCGCGCATTTTGCTAGAATTGCGCGATAAGGTACCCACTTTGACGTCATTTTGACGACAAAGTGTGTACCCAGTTGAAACTGGGACACAGCTGAGGGGTCAAAAATATCCTGAAATCTTACCACACTTTGAGGTTTCCTTGGCAACAGGAATTTTAAAAAATAGGCAAATGATTTTCTGCTGATGAAAGCATGCTCTTTTAAATGAATTAACATTATTTCAGCATTGGGTACCCCCTTTTATACAGTGCTACAGGGCCACCGAATCGCAGCAACAAATGCTTAAATTTAGCTTTTTCGGGGTTAACTCTTGGCCTTCTATGTACTAGTTAATATAAGCCACTTTTGGAATTGACAGCTGTCAATTGTTTTTTTCGTCAGAATGTTTATTTGCATCTCTCCTTTAGCCCGACGACTCTATTGGTGTGATAGTATCAGCCGCTTCATCGAGTACATGGATCTGGACAGCGGAAATCGTGTACGAATTCACCCCCGTTTTGAAAGTCGATGGGAAATCGATTTCACCCCAACCCGTCTTGCAGTACAGAACAACATAGTTTATGCTGTTTTTCTATATAAGGGGTTTTCCGAAATGGAGGCAATTGATCCTTTAACTTTATCTGTAGAACGACTATATCATATATTAAGGTTTGAAGTAAAAAACGGGTCTGGTCATCTCGGTTACTACAACGCAATTTCAGTTATTGAAATCTAGAAATGATTTTGAAATGAACAAAGACCATCAATGGGCCGAACTATAAAACAAGCAAATTCTAAGCGATCGCCTGCCCCCTCCCCCCCCCCCCCCCCCCCGCCCCTCCTACCAGAAATGCAAAAGACTAGCATTTCGCCCTTTGGCTGGAAAAAAAAAATCAACCCAAAGATTTTTTGCAAGAAATAAAGAAGAAAAAAAATCTATGTAGGCTGTGTTTTTGCATTCAGAGCAGAAGGTAATAAAATAAAATGAAAAAAAAAGTGAAGAAAAAAAAAATCTATGCAAACCTTTCTTAAAGAGTGCGGGGATGTGGCAAAAATAGTCATATGGCAATGTACAAGTTCCCAATCTTTCAGCACCTATGAATAATAATGCTATGAATGAAATTTTGAAGAATTTTATCAAGAAATATAAAAGAGATAATGCTTTGTAATTTTAGGTTTCCACTGAAACCTCTGCAAACTCTGAAAAAAGGAAATTCATTTTTTTTTGGATTTAAAGCCTTTTTAAAAGAAGGCTATTATTCTCTGCCTCATCACGGACATCGAGCACTCTTAAATTTTTAATGAGGGCATTCACCAAGTGTATATATATATATATATATTTTTTTTTTTTTTTTTTTAATTTATATTTATGTGTGTATACAGTGCGTCCCCCAAAAAACTTTACACTTTTGAAATGGCCGCCAAATGAAAAATACATGATTCTGGAAGAAAAAAGTTTTTTATGTATGGATAGCTCATGGACTCAACTTTCATATGAGACCAAAAAGGCCGAAAATAAGTCACGCTTGGGTGAGCACTGCTCACTTTTGTAAAGGGTATGAAAATTAGGTTGCGCAGGAATTGTGAGAGGTAAGTCCTTTGGAGGTTACAGAATTGAGGGTGATATGATGAATTCATGATCAGTTGCAATCAGTTTAGGTTTGCTTAGCGAGTTTTATGGTTTATTAAATCAAAATTTTATGCATGAGTGAACGGGAATTGCATTCATTATTGTAGCACTGTACCTTTCCCTGGTAGACTCAGTGGTGTGTTCATGGGAGTCAGGACTGGATGATGGTACATGTTGCAGGGAGGTGAGATGTAAGGTAGGACTTTGTTGGGTAGATGGGATAAGGGTTAAGAGGACATGCATACTCCCTCCCCCCCTCTCTCTCTCTCCCTCCCTCTCTCTCTCTCTCTTGCTTCCTGTGTGCTAGTGCATATCGTGACAATTCACATTCTTAGGTCTCCACTCCAAAATACCCAAACCACCTTCCCTTATCCCTTATGAAGAGAGCAAGATTGTGCATTGAAGGAGGAGGTGGACATGTGGACCACTGAACTAGCAAACTTTGATTTTTAGTTTCCATTATCATTTATTTTCCCCCTTTTCTCTCTTAAAAGATGGATGAAACAGTTGTAAAATTGAAATGAAATGAAAATCAACTGAAAACACAACTGAAATGTTCATTTTACCAATTTGTGTTACACTGTACCGTTTTTCTTGTCCGAAACTCAACTGCTGAAATGACTGGTTGGTTGGATAAACTTTGATTGAGTGATTGACTGAGTTATTGATTAATTATGATTGATTTATCGAATAATTCATTGATTGAATCAGCTGAATGGTGATTGAATGCTTGATTGATTAATTGATTGACTGATACATTGATTAGTTGAATGATACCTAAATATTGATTGTCTAACTTACGGTATTGATTGATTGACCGATAGAATGCGATTGACTTCAGGTGTCAATGGGTGATACCAGTCCCAGTCCAATTTCGGAAATGCAGGTAGAATTCGGGATAGGGGAATGTGGTCGGGATATTGTGGAGAGGAGACCAACGGATGTTAATTGTCAAGATATGCACAAGCACACCCAGGAAGAGAGAGAGAGAGAGAGGGAGGGAGAGAGAGAGGGGGGAGGGAGTATGCATGTCCTCTTAACCCTTATCCCATCTACCCAACAAAGTCCTACCTTACATCTCACCTCCCCTGCAACATGTACCATCATCCAATCCTGACTCCCATGAACATACCACTGAGTCTACCAGGGAAAGGTACATTGCTACAATAATGAATGCAATTCCCGTTCACTCATGCATAAAATTTTGATTTAATAAACCATAAAACTCACTCAGCAAACCTAAACTGATTGCAACTGATCATGAATTCATCATATCACCCTCAATTCTGTAACCTCCAAAGGACTTACCTCTCACAAATTGAAAGGTGCAATTCCTGCGCAACCTAATTTTCATACCCTTTACAAAAGTGAGCAGTGCTCACCCAAGCGTGACTTATTTTCGGCCTTTTTGGTCTCATATGAAAGTTGAGTCCATGAGCTATCCATACATTAAAACTTTTTTCTTCCAGAATCATGTATTTTTCATTTGGCGGCCATTTCAAAAGTGTAAAGTTTTTTGGGGGGACGCACTGTATATATATACACATATCCCTTCTATGAATATTCATGAGTATTCTAAATATATGAGCGGTCAATTGGTGCTCACGTGATAAAAGATCGTTTCACTAGGAAAACAAATCTCTGCCGGAGCTCCGAATATCTTTAACTATTTTTTCCTGGGCAGAAGTGCGCATGCTCTATTTATTATTTTGTTCCCAGGCACTACTGCACATGTTCACAGTTCATTGACAAACTTTTTTTCGAACGCACAGTTTTGTACTTGCAGAGTCCGGTCCTTATTATGCGGACTGCTCATAACCTTGACGCATGCAGTACCGGCGCAAGTCACCGGTACGTTGGCCCCGCGCTCTATCGCCCGATCCAGATCAGCTGGTTCGGATCGAATGTAAACAAACATGGCGGCATCCTTAGACCTTACCTAGTTGGGCCTTTTCCTCGAAGATATCATTGGAATTGTGAACATATTTGCCGTGCATAGGGCATGATCTGTATTTTCGTAGAATGCAGCAAAATGTTGTAGACTGTCACTGTTCACCATGCATGTTTGATTTCGTCCACTGAGGACAAATATCTAACGTTAATATGGAAACATCAGGTTAGTCAAATATTGTCTTATGTTGTGTTTTTTATTAGTTGTAAAGAAGAGATATAAAACAAATATACAAAGCATTTAGTTCAAAAGTATAGTGGAAATTATATATCTTCGGAGGGACTGGGCATCGTAACTTTTTTTCGCCGCTCGGAAAAAATAGCACTACCCTGATAGCAGATGGACGTCTTTAAGACATCAAGAACGTCATAAAATGGTCCACACGTCATATGTCGTATACACGACTATTTTACGACAAACTTATGACGTCTTTATATAACCAGTATTTTCTCAAATTTTGTTTGAACATACATATATTTTACGTCAAATATTTACCCCTTTTTAACGTCTTTTTAAAGACCAGAACAAGACGTATTTCTACGCCAGTTATTTCCCACTTTATAACAGCTTTTTCAAGACCATAACGTGACGTGTTTATGTCAGTTTTACGTCGTGATACGATTGTAATAGTTGATCATGATTCATGATTATTCATGAATGACCAGAAATGACTAAACTGCGTGAAAAAAGGGAAGATAAACATTTGAATTTTAACATTTTATTCAGTGATTGCACTGCTGATTTAATGAACAATGTACTTCCATGTTGAACACCATTCAGTTAATGTCATGGGCAGGGTCTTTCAGAATGCATCAAGAAATTGCAATTTCTAACTTTTTTCAAATACTATACTACAGTCCATATATATAGTAATGTCGATACAAAGCATCAGTATTTAGGTATCGGATGTAGGATGTTAGGGTATAGGGATAGTGTAGAACGATCTATAGCCTAGAATATTAACAAAGAGAAAACTTTGTAATGTTGTATACATTCTGAAATATTTTATAAACCAGCTTTGAAGCTTTGACGTCTTTATGACGTGATTTTTACCAGTCTGTGCGCTTCCTTTGGGTCGTAAAGACGTCATAAAGACGTTTTTCCGACCATTTGCACCAGCAAATTATCGTCTTAAAGACGTATTTATAATACGTAAATAAGACGTATGACACGAGTTTAAAAAGACGTAAATATGATGTTATTCTTACCAGTCTCTGCTATCAGGGTATATGCCAGTCCCTCCTCAGATAAATAGTTCCACTATACTTTCTCACAGCTTGGTATATTTGTATAATATATATGCGTGTTGGGGGGGGGGGGGGTCGGTGCGGGTGTGGATGTTGTAAATACATAGTGAAAGAAAATGGCATTGATGTTCCATATTAATATAGATAAGCGGAAAAAATTAACTAGAGGACTAGAGAATTCTAGAATAACGGTAAAAAGTATTCATTAAACTTCATGAATGTGACATTATAATTATGTCTTCTGCGTTCAATAATTCACAGATCTCTAATCGACAACGGAACTTAGAAAATTTTACGAGCAAATACAGTATAGACAGTAATGTATGAACAGTTTAATCATGTTAACTGCCTCGAGTCATGCCTGTACGAACATAGAGGGGGCAGGGGCTAGTTGTCAAAATGTCAAAATTCCACTTTCTTTCTGTTTTTCGTAGTTTTTGACTGAAAATTTCATTTTAAATACCACTCAAAGTTTGCCCCAGATCCTTAAATTTCAATTCTAAAAATGCAAAATATCCAGCTGGCTCCCTCACTTGCGTGTTTCCCTGAAATACTGAACATATTCTTGCCCCCCCCCCTCCCCAACCCTATCCATGGAAAAAATTCCTGCATCCGACTTTGCCTAGAGTTATTGTTAGTGTCAAACAGTTGACTTGAAGTCATCATTGGCTAGTATTTGGTAATCCAGGTGTATCGCTTCCATTTGAGTTTGTGTTTTGTTTTGTTCTCTTTTTTTTTTTTTTTTTTTTTTTTTTGGTGTGTGGTTTATTTTTTTCTTTTTCTTTCTTTTTTTTTTGTAGGGGGCCGGTGGAAGGGACTGGGAACAGATGGAAAGGATATCTTTTGTCAAAGTTCTTTTTCAAGTCAATAAGCTAACTTGAAGTAACCATTGCTGGCGATAAGATGACTTTATATTGTCAAATTCCGGGGGTGGGGGTGTTGACAGTCAGACCCAACTTTAGAAAACCTAGCAAAGGTTTATGCGCAGAAAACGGCGTATAGAGCAAGATGAATATAGCGCCATCATCGTTCAGTACGACACATTGTGTACAAAGGTAAGCATTATATAGGCACCAATCCTGCAGACGCAAGCTCATAAATATTCTTAAATATTCATAGGATTAGGATTAGGATTAGGATTAGGGTTAGGATTAGGGTTAGGGTTAGGGTTAGGGTTAGGGTTATGGTTAGGATTAGGGGTTAGGATTAGGGTTAGGGTTTCAGCTTGCGTCTGCAGGATTGGTACCTATATAGTGCTTACCGTGTACAAAGGGCATGTAGAATATTCTGCAATGTCTGCAATGCTGTGGATTAGTATGCTTTATGAAATAATGCTGCGGATATATTCAATCTAAATGTTGGTCATTTGAAATGGCATATGGCAAATTATTCACTGATTTTGATGGTAAATGACACGCAGCATTATTTTTAAGAATATGTATATCGTTGACAGGTTGACTTTGCAAGATTTTCCCCATGCCTTTTGTAGTAGACACTGCCTCGCATGGACGATGAGGGCTCTATATTCATACGCCGTTTTCGGAGTATATACCTGTGCAAGGTTTTCCAAAGTTGGCTATAACTCTTTGGGGGTACACATCTTGGGCCAAATTGACTCAAAGGTATCTTTTACGTCGAACAATTGACTTGAAGTCATCAATGGCTAGTATTTCGTAACCCAGTGGTATCACTTCCATTTGAGTATAGTGAACAGGTAGCCATACATTACGGCCTTTACTGTATTTGCTCGTAACATTTTCTAAGTTTCGTTGTAGACATGAGGTGGCCAGACCTCAAGTCGACTTTAAGGTGGTTATTTCCATTGCTGCATACATATAAAGTTATTATCAAGAAACGGGAAAAAACTCAGTAAGAACATTTTTTCAATATGTGAGGAGTTTCTTTAATAAGTCTTCAAATGGTGAATTCCAAAAATGCAAATGCAACACAATAAATACAAGAAATATACCAAAACTGCGAGCTCGCTCGTTGACCTCAGGTGCATAAGAACGTAATTATATCGTACCCCTTGCTAACTTGTACAGCAATGTGCTTTCTGCACCCCTCCCCAATATTGGTGTATTTTTTATTTATTTTTTTTAGCAGAAGTTTCTGCATTTATTAAAGATACAAACATAGGAAAATATAACGATACAAATCAAATTGATACAAGTTAGGTGTGACAAATATACAAAGGAAGAATATGTATACTTAGATAACATTAAAATAATTGAGTTGGTTTTAATGAAGAAATAAATATAAATGCAGGGGCCAGCTATCATAAGCCGAAAGGCTTGAGTCGATAGCAGCCGGGAGACGGGGGCTACATGATACATTATAAGTCGCATTTAAGGGTGTCACATGTGGTAATTAAAATCGATATTTGAAAAATCTTATATAAACCGGAGTTTGTCAGAAAGAAAGGGTAGAAAAAAAATAATAACAGTTGCAAGTGCGTGCAAGTGGGTGAGTGCCTGTGAAAGGTTAGCAATATGTATGTTTTTTTTTTTTTCTAGAACTGGTCATTTTTACAAATATTTGGATAAAAGATATTTTTTCATTAGTTCTTTGAAAGAATAAAGTGATGCTGAATGTTTTATGCTGGGAGGTAAATTGTTCCATACATCTGGACCATGGTGTCTAATCGATTTATGGGCGAGAATTATTTTGGGGTTGGTTAAATGGAGATCAGTAGAGTGTCGAGTGGGATAAGAATGAATATTTCTATTATACGTGAAAATATTACAAAAAGGCAATGGAACTGTATTTGTCGAAAATTTGTACATAAAGACTGCAGTTTGGAATAGGTGAATATCAGCAATTTGTAATGTTTTTAATTTATGAAATATTGGATCTGTGTGGGCTAAGTAATGTGAATGGGTGCAGATCCGAAGTGCTTTCTTTTGGAGGTGAGATATTGCCATAATTTTCGTTTTGTTATTTCCTCATACTATGTTACAATAAGAAATGTAGGATAGAATAAATGAATTATAGAGCATGAATAATGATTTAGGTTGAAGATGGTATTTTAGTCTATACAAAATGCCTATGCCTCTAGAAACTAACGAGCAAATATTACGGATATGGCTATTCCAAGTTAGGTTTGAATCGATTGTAACACCTAAGAATTTTTTTTCTTCCTTATCAGTGAGAGGTATATCATTTATGAAAATATTGTTGTTGAGAACATGTTTAGAATCTATGTTTTTTAAAGTAGATGTAGTTAGTCTTGTCTATATTTAGGGAGAGTTTATTGGATTTGAACCAGAATGATAATTTTGTTAATTCTGAATTGAGAGTCGTTACAAGGATATTAAGATCTGCATATGAATAGAATATGTTGGTGTCATCTGCAAACAAAATATATGTTAGGAGTGGTGATGCGTTTACAATGTCATTCATGTATATCAAAAATAATAAGGGACCTAAAATAGAGCCCTGTGGTACTCCGCATTTAATTGATAAAATATTAGATGATTCAGATTTAAAAATAACATATTGACGTCTATTACGCAAATAATCTTCAAACCAGGAGAGGGCAACCCCTCTCACTCCATATGCCTTTAGTTTACAAATTAATATCCGATGATCCATTGTGTCGAAAGCTTTCGATAAGTCCATAAATACTCCGATAGTATGTTCTCTTTTAGAGAGGGAATCAGTTATTTTGTCATATAGTTGTAAATTGCATAGTCAGTTGAGTGATTCTCTCTGAATTCATACTGATTAGGGATTAGTAAATCATTCATATTCAAGAAAGTATGTAATCGTTTATAAACTATTTTTTTCTAGTATTTTCGAAATGCTTGGTAACAAAGAAATTGATCTGTAGTTTGCAATATGGGCTGGGTCATCTTTTTTTTATAAATCGGAATTATCTTTGCCATCTTCAGTAAGTCGGGAAAAATACCTTGGGAGAGAGACAGATTGAAAATATGAGACAATGGGGAAACTATGAAATGAATTATTTGCTTTAAAGAGATACACTTAATTCGTTATGGCCGCTTGATTTAGTGGATTTTAGGGAATTTACAATTTCTAAAATCTCATGGATATTTGTTGGATTAAAAAAAACAGAGAGTGTTCAACATTGTCCTTTGAGTATTTCGAAAAATCGTTTTCCCCAGTGACTATTTATGATGCTAAATTTTGGCCAAAATTAGTGAAGAATGTATTAAATGCATTAGCAATATCATTAGGATCTTGAATATTACGCCCATTATCTTCAAATTCGATTGTATTTAGATTATGCTTTTGCTCACCTAAGGCTTCATTAATTGTTTGCCACAATGCTTTATTCCTATCTTTAATGTTTTCAATTTTATTAGAGAAATATAATTTGCGAGCTAATCGAATCAAAGATGTTAATTTATTGCGGTACTTTTTATATTCATTTTGATTTTCGGTTGTAGGTGATTTAAGTGATATTTTGTACAAGCGATTTCGAGTATGTATGGATTTAATTATAGCTGGAGTAATCCAAGGTTGTTTGTTTTTCCTTTTACTGGATGTAATTCCTGATAGAGGTACATTTTTTCATAATAGTAAAGAAGTTTTTGGATGAATTTTTCATATGATTTATTCACATCTCTTTCGATATAAATATCTTCCCAATCTTCTTGACTCAAGTCTGTCATTAGAGATTCTATATTACGTTTAGTTTCTTTGCGTCGTATTATATATTCTTTAGCACTGGGTTTATGTAAGTGACTGTCCTTTTGACATTTAATACCGGTAAATGATATGATACATCATAATAGATTATTCCATTGAATTTGTCATCTAATACGTCGCTGATAATATTATCGATTACAGTATGTGTTTGGTTTGTAATCCTGGTTGGTTTGTTGATGAGGGGGTTTTAAGGAAAGTGATGACAATAAATTGATAAATTGCTGGGCCAATGTGGTTGGAGGTAAGGAAAGATCAATATTAAAGTCTCCCGTGATGTGTATATCTTTGTTTTCACGAGATATTAGTTCGAGACATGATTCAAAATTTTCTAAAAATATATCAGTTGCATTACTAGGTCGTCTATATATCACCCCAACTATTCTATTTTTATGTTTATGATCCATAATTTCTAAAAATAAGGATTCTATTCCTTCAAGCTGAATGTCATGTCTTATCTTATAGTGTAGATCATTGCGAATATAAAAAGCGACACCTCCTCCTTTTCCATTTTTACGGTCTATATGACTAAACTGGTAATTGTCGATGTTGAATATTGGAGGGGAGTTCGGATGTAACCAAGTCTCTGTAACCGCTATTAAAGAAAATGGAAAATGGTTCAATGAAGATAAAAATTCATCAAAAGTATCGAAATTCTTTTATAAACTTCGGATATTTATGTGCAATAAACTGAAACAATGAAGTTTTTTGGTTTGAGTCTGTTGAGCTAATCTTTGAATTAAATTCATTAGCAGTATAATATTTATTTTGTGTTGTGAAGAATGAATTATTTAATATGTCATCTATATCCATCAAAATGTAAGGTCTGGTGTGTCGACCAGTTTAGGTTAACTTGGGGTGCTTGGTGTGTGCAAGTGTGTGAAGGAATGCATGTGTATAAGACAACTGAAATCAGGGCTGGGTACATGTTCACTTGTGTCCGACGGTCAGACAGACTGGTGGTAAAGTTCGATCAATAAAAAAAAGAAGAAGAAAAAGAAAAAAGAAATCATATTGAAGCAAGAGGGTTGTAGGGGTTTGTATTCTATCAAGAATGCATTAAATATTCCAAGTTATGGAGTAAAAAAGAGAACATGGGTAGAGGCCGGCAAATACTTGGATGGATAAATATGGAAATCCTGGCGCTGGACTGTTGAAATAGTATAGAATTTACAGAAAAAGGTACTACTAAAATTCAAAGATAAACATGCAAATTTTTCATTCCACCTTCCCCTTTTCTTTCCTTCCCTTTTTTTTTGAGAGAGAGAAGATTAGAAATCAAGTTTACTGAAAACTATGCAAGTCATCGCTGAATACAGCTGAACTATAGCGCACATGCAGCAGGCAGAGATCGCTGAATGGAGAAAACAATAATTTATCGCATCCTCACGCTTCGCAATCCGCCCTGACAAGAAGAAAAGTCCTTAGATGGGCCTCCACCCATAAGTTCCCTCCATACTCCAGAGTTGCCAGTTCAAAAAACAATTCTAAAAACCGCTAACATGGAGAAATCAAAAAGTCTATTGAGAAATCTTAATCAGAATTTTGGATTAACATTTCTTAATTTAGTAATCATAAGATCAAACCCCAAAACCTAGCGCATGCAGAGTGCAAGATACAAACACGAAATACTGGCTCAATAACCAATCAGGCTGCAAATTGTTGGTAAAGTAATCAATTACATGTATATTGAATTTAACATTCCTACAAATAGTAGCTGTCATAATTTATAGCTACGTGAATTTACAAAGGAAAAAAAGGAATCTGATTGAATCAAACAATAAATGGCTATCTCAGTGATTACGTCGACTTAACAAGGTTTTGGGTAAGGATGCCTTTCGGGAGGGGGGGGGGGGGTGAGGTAGCAACTAGACCATGGAATAGAATGATGAATAATTACATGAATACGTGACATTTCACTACCACGTTATCAAAGCATATAACAGTTGTTACATATACCAATAGCAAAACGACAACGTACCTGTAGACATGAACGTCCAGTATGCACTGATGCAATACGAAAATAATGCATGAGATTTGTGTATAGTAATTGAGGAACATCGGTAATTTAAATAGTTCTGTAAGCGAGTGCCTTCGTAACACTTTTCACTAATTATGTCACAATCACAAATGTAATGACCAAAGGCACAATGCGATCAATGGAGAAGAGGGGAAAGCCATGGAGTTTTGTGTATGAACAGCTCAATACATCGACGTGGCATTCAGTTAGATATTATGTACACACCTTCATCAATCAGCTTGACCGCTGAAATAGTAGTAATTAAAAAAAAAGATAGCTCAGTCATGCAAAGGAATTTCAATATTCTGTGAATAACAATTCTCATTTGCATGGTTACTTCATACAACAGTACTTTTAAGGGTTTACCCTGGATGGCCTGTGAAGACCCGAACCAAGGAAATTACATTGTCGTGGTATTAATCAACAGGCCAAGGGCTCTTGGAAACATCTGATTAATCATAATAACAATTGGCAATGTTTTAGAAATAAATATAAAAACAAATAAGATGTTTTCAACTGAAGTACATGTATCTCATCGTGTTTGTGTATCATGAGGAATTCATTACTATGCCAAGCAAAGCGTATGACTGCAAATTGTTACATACCAACAGCAAGACAAAATTACCGTATAGACATTGAGTGATGTTTTATTGTATGTCTAGTATGCATATCTACAGTACACGAAAAAAAGAATAGAGACATGAGAGGAATAATAGGGAACATAATTGATTTAAAACAGTTATGTAATCAAATGCATTGATATGGTAACACTATATATTCACACACTGAATGTCAGAGGCACAACCGTAAGTGGCTACAGGCATGTTTCGTGGTGTGGTTGAACATGAAGTTTGCCAATGAATGGTTCAAAACGTTGCTGTGATATTCAATGAATTTGTTTAAGTCAACTAGGAAAAAAGGGGGGATCAACCCTGGAAAAGGTTTTGAATAACGAACCTCATCTGCATTCAATACAACATTTAAGTATTACATAACAAAACCAAGCACAATAATGGGCTAGGGCATAGTACGTGTTCGTGGGCAAGATCAAATTTCGAGTTTGCTTAAGACATTCTGAAATTGTGCATGAAAAACATAAACATAAACAGGGAGCAAGCCAGAAAAAAAAAAAAACACATTTGTAATGAACCAATGCATTCTATGAGATTGTCATAGCTTGGGAGACAAATGGTGGGGTAATGATCATTAAAACTGGCATTAAATCATTAAAAGAATGGTGAGTGCATGAAAAAAAAATAGATGACTGGAATTCAAAGTTAAAGACAATGATTTCCTATTTGGGGGCTTCTGGAACCACCTGGTCAATATTATTTCATCAATAACTGGCAATCTTTTACATACATTTTATAAAAACAACGATGTAACTCTAGACATGATAATATTATGTTCAATATGCAGTAACTGCAATACAGAAACAAAAAATAGACATTTGGGTAGCAGGGAATATGATGGAATGTAAGGTTGGTTATGTAACCAAATGCTTTGATATGCTTAACACTACATTCATTCATTGTCAGAGAAACACTGAAATGGCCAAAGGGACGTTGTGTTCATCGCTATAGCATAGGCAAAACATGAATGGCTCAATACATGACTGTGCCTAATTTGTGGGCGAGACTGAAATTTAATCATTTGAAAATAACGATATGGGCCAGCATAGCGAAAAGGAAAAAAAAAAAAGGTTGGTGGGTAATTAAGCAGGCCCGAAAAATTAAAACAGACCAATTCATGTTTGTATAGTAGGTGCTCTGTGAGGTGATTATAGATGAGAAACAAAAATGTAAAAAGGAGGGGTTGATAATCTGCTGAAATTGGCTTCCACTGAGCACAGTGAAAGCTTAAGTACAAATGACTGGACTTCAGAGTTGAGGACAAACAGATTAAGATGACTTATTTTGGAAATCCTATTTACGTTTTGATTAATAGACATACATGTAAAGTTTTACCCTCTTTCATAGAATTGGGTAATTTTGATTATAATAGAATAATGTTAATTATTTTGTAACCATCGACAAGAAATATTTTTTCGATAGTTACCATGAACAAAAAAACTTGCAAGAAAAATGAAATCTAAACATGTCAGCATTTTTTTTTTCCACTTGGACAAAAAGAAGAAGAAGAAAACCTGAAAGTTCAATACAATGTGCATTAATATAAAATACATAAACCAAAACATAGATTTGGTATTTTGGTTATGATATTTTATGAAATTAATGGCTTGAGTTTGATCATTGGGCTCATAAATGATTATCACAGTCAAGACTTGTTATGACTGGAGAGAAAAGTTAATTTTCACTTTCGTTTTTTTTTCTGTTTTGTTATGTTCAAAAATACATAAAAACAGCATGAATGTCAGTATACAATGCGGATCAATATCATCAACCAACATAAACAAATTCATATCCTTGTTATATGGCTTGAATCTTATCTTTGGTCTTATAAATGAATATTACATTCGCCCTTCTCTTTTTTCTGTTTTGTAATGTTCAAAATTTCATAAAACCTGAAAGTCAGTGCAGTGCGCATCAGCATAATGTACATAAACCAACACATAGATTTGATATCTTGGTATGTTATAAATTTAATGGCTAGAGTCTGATCCTTGGTCTCATAAAGGATTATCACAGTCAAGACTTATTATGACTGGAGAGAAAAGTTAATTTTCACTTTCGTTTTTTTTCTGTTGTGTAATGTTGAAAATACATAAAAACTTGAAAGTCAGCATACAATGCGGATCAATATCATCAACCAACATACAAATTTCATATATTGACTATATGGCTTGAATATCATCTTTGGTCTTATAAATGATTATATTCGTCTTTCTCTCTTTTTTTCTGTTTTGTAATGTTCAAAATTATACATAAACCTGAAAATCAGTAGCAATGCGCATCAGCAAAATGTCCATAAACCACACATAGGTTTGATATATATGTTATAAATTTAATGGCTAGAGTCTGATCCTTGGTCTCATAAATGATTATTACGATCAAGAATTTTATGACTGGGAAGAAAAGTTAATTTTCACTTTCTCCCTTCTTTTTTTTTTCTGTTCTGTAAAGTTCAAAATACATAAAAACATAAAAGTCACTATACAATGCGGATCAACATCATCAACCAATATAAAAATTTCATACCTTGGTTATATGGCTGAATCTTATCTTTGGTCTTATAAATGATTATTATATTCGTCTTTCTCTTTTTCTAACTGTTCTCCTACTTGTTTCATTTTTAAATCCGATAAATAAACGCAAATAAGTTTTCATTCATAAATCTGTCAGAAATCATGTGTGCAGAATTCTTTTTTTTTTTTTAAACTGTTCATCATCAGTTTGTTTTAATGTAAACTGTACGCATTGAGAACCATCATTCTTGTTGTAGCCCAATGTGGAAGGACCCTACTGTGTTGTAATGTTCAAAAATACATAAAAACATGAAAGTCAGTATACATTTCGCATCAATATCATAAATCAACCTAAAAACTTCATATATTGGTTGTATAGCTTTAGACTCATCCTTGGTCTTAGAAATAATTATAACCGGCACATTCAAGAATTTTATGTCCGGAAAGAAAAGTTTGGTGTTTACGTTAAGAAAAAATTGGCAGGGTAAATCTTACGTGGGTTTCTTGAACTAGTTTAATAACGATGCTGATCTTGGGGTAACGATCCCGATGTACTAATCAGTGTAGGTTTGCCATTCTCTTTGGTTTTTCTCCTTGAACTGAAGAATGACGTCGGTGCCGTTGACGAAGATCTTCGTTGATAGTTTTTTTTTTCTTTGCGAAGATGGTAGACGACATTAGCCAATTTTCCTCGGCGGAATTTCATGATAGGCAGGAAGTCAGTCCTCACGGAGATCCTGCTACGGGTTGTGGCGGTGTCACGGTTAATGTCGGAATCGTGATCCTTAGTCGTATTCTTGTTGCGTAGTTGGTTATCGTAAGCTTCGAGGATACGTTGGCGATCACGCATTATCACAAATTTCGCGATGATGGGATCCGGTCCTAGTTCCCGTGCTGCTCCTTCGTTTGCCTGCGAGTGCGACTTCCGTGGGAGTCGATGAGCGTTTGTGATCCTCGCTTGGTATGTCTAGTACATCGACGAAGACCTTGGACTGAGTTTTTCATATACATTTTCATCTTTGAGTTGGGCTATTCCATAGAAGAGAAGGTTAGATTTGCGCAAATAAACTTCCAACAAAAGTAGCTTCTTCTCTAAGGCTTCTACCTCGGCTTTATGTTCCTTTCGAAGCTTTGGGATCTCATTTTCCTCAATGTTCAAAGCACGGTCACTTGTGACTTAGTGATGTCTCGATATCAGAATTTTACGGTGCATGGCGTTCGTTTCATCCCGAAAACCGTCGATCTTTTGCAGAGCACATCCGAGAGTTTCATAACGTCCGCTTTACGTTCACTGAGCGTGGGCTGGTCAGATTGGGCGTATTCCTGTGTGTTCGCTCGCGCGTCGTACGGCATGGTGATAATGGGTTCAAAGTCGTTTAAAAATCCAGCAAAATATCAGAAAAATAGGCACAAAATAGGCACAAATTGCTGTCCAACTCATACACTTTGTTGACGAAGGGTAAATGAACGATGATAACTCAAATATGACTCAGTTAGATGTATAAAAGTGTGAAATCCATTTGCACCAGCCCGTAGCTGTCTAAGTACACGTGTTTACACAACGGCGTCCATTTTTTTTAGTGCCCCTGCCCAATTTCCTTGTAGGTACTTTACCTTCGGTCCCCCTCTGGGGTATTTTGCCCCTGTCCCTTTTAGGGCAATGTGCCATGTGAACTTTTCAATAATGAATGCAACCAGAACAGCAAAACAAGGAACTGCTTGGAAACATGGGTATTTATAAAAGAAAAAGTCATCTAGCGGATTTGAGGTAGTAGCAAAGGCCATTGACCTGTAAAGGCTACTCCCCTTTTTTACATACATCATTGACAAATCGTAAGTAGAGTAAAAGGAGCAAAAACATAACACACAAGTTACAACACACATAAAACCCCAAAGGAATAACACACTAGCTTTTTATTTTAATAGATGCGAAATTCAAAAGGTAAGATTTATATCTTATTTTACAACATTCTAGTGAGGGACACTTTTTAAATTCTAAAAGCACATTATTCCACGCATTCGGTGCATTACAACTATTCTTTAAAAAGCTTTAAGTGCGAATGGGGATAGATAGTTTATCAGAGATTCTTGTTAATTTTTGTTAATATCAATATTAGAGATAAAAAATATTACATTATTACTCAATATATTTGGCAAAATATTTCTGTGATATGAAAACATAAAAGATGCAATTTGGAAAAGACTGCAAATCGAAAATTTGTATGAGCTAAGTATGGTGAACAGGTTATGATGCGTATTGCCCGGTTTTTTTTTTTGTAATTGTCATAGTTGCTATTGCCTCATGCAATAGTGCAGTAGGTGAGATGCTGATAGTGTTATACAATTTGACGAGACTGTGGAGAGATAAGTCACTTTTCAATCTGTTAAAATTCCAATAAATTTAGAAATATTCTTTGTGCTGTTATATGCATGTTCATTCCAGCTGAAGTTTTCATCAATGATTACACCTAACATTTAGAAAATTGTAGGCCTACATGCACTTTTAATCTCAGTGTTGTTAATGTATAAATTTCATTGTATTATCTTTTGTTTTCTTATTTTGGGAATTAAAGATCATTAAAGAAGTCTTACTAGCCTTAATCTGACGTCTATTGGCTTTAAACCATTGTTTTATTTTGTTCATGACGCTATTCAAAAGATTATCCAATTGGCTAGGATCCTACATAGATAAACAAAAACTTGTATCATATGCAAATAATGTGGGGGAAAAAGTATCACAGACACAGTGAAGATCATTAATGTAGAATAAAAGAGAGCGTCCCTAAATTAGAATGTTCCCGTCTGCCCCCTTTGGGGTACTTTGCCCCTATCTCCTGGCCCTTAATGCACTGTGTCACCAATCATAGTATCGTGCTCTCTGACCTTCTTTTATGGCACTATATACCTTCCATCTTATTTAGGGACTGTATCCTTGCCCCTTTTTAAGGTTTCATGGATTTTGCTCTTTTTTCATAATTGTTTTATGGTAGTGTGCCACTACCTCTACTCTCCCCCTTAGAGCACTGTGCCCTCTGCCCGCTCGCCATTTTTTTTTCATTTTGCTCTCCCCTTCCACTCGAGGCACTATGCCCCTGCTCCTTTTTAGGGATTGCCTTCTTTGTTTTTCGCTCGCTCGCAAAATTGATATTAAAATGTGTGTAAGAGGGGAAAAAATCCAAACATACAATTATCCCCCCGCTCCTCAAAGTGGATTTACGACGGCGACTGAAACTCGCGCTTCACGCTCGATTTTTCCATACACGCAAAAAATACTGACTGCCCCTGCCCCCCCTCAACATTTTCTTTTCGTATATTTAGCCCCCTCCCCCCCCCCCCCACTTTAACAATCCTGGTGCCGCCACTGCCAACATGTCATGCTGTAATGAGGATTGGAATACTTGACTGATTGATCATTTAAAATATAAACCTTTAGGAAATTTCTGACTATTATGGCACCAGCATACTTTGGATATCAGAGAAAGAATATCAAATGATCAGCATGCAGTCATGCAGACCAAACAACATTTACCAATCAGTCAGTCGGTCAATCAATTAATACTGAGTAGGTCAGTCAATCAGTTAATCAATCGTGAAACAACCATTCAATCTGACAGTCATTCATTCCCAAAGACCAGTGAGTTGACACAAGTGAATAACTGCAATCTGCTAATTAAAATTACGTATAAAGCCCATCGCATATCATGCAATCCGTCTGCGATCCGACTTTGGGCATGATGGATGAAATCGCTTTTTTCATTAAACAGTAGTAGTAGCAGTATTTATTTCCGTATAAAAAGCATTAAAAAAAAATATATATATACGGTGGATTGCCCACATTCAGCTAAACCAGAATGGGAAAGCTGGTCTTCCGTGGGGGTCCGGAAACAGGTTGAATATGAAACTTCAAACAAGTAAAAGTATTCCAACTGAGGTTCGAAATAATGATAGGAATACTGAAATTGAAATGTTGGTTTACTACAAGCCTTTTAATCTGAGTAAAGATCAAATCGGCTTCAAATCGTATATGAATATTTAGTACTTTATTAAGATTGTACGCGTTTGAATTTTATATCAAGTGCCATAACATTTTTTTCCAAAATCGGATTGCAGACCGATCTTATATTATGGATGTGTGCGGGAGGCTTAAGTTTCATGATCATTCCTATTTAATTCAATGATAAAATACAATTGGCCGTATCGATAAAAAGTAGCATTCGCTTATAGCTAAAACTACCTAGTAATAGCTATTATGCCAAAGTGAAAGCTAAACGCAATTTCTTGCGCCGGACCTTTTTCTATGCCAGAGATCTGTACTTGGTGTACTAAAAAGCAGAAAGGCTGATTTTCATTTTTTCAGCATAGGGGTCCTACTTTACCTCTAACAATTGCATATTGTTTTTAATATCATTTTTAAAGCATCTTCTTTCTGAGAGAAATACTACATCTTCTAAAGTTGCCTTTTTAACACATGTTTTGTGGCATGTTTCTTTAATTTGTTTAAATGCATCATTTTGTGTCCTTAGGTTTTCTTCAATCGTTCTAACATTTTACAAAAACACTGATAAGGGAAATTCTTGACACAACTCTAATCGGTTGCAAAAATCAAAATAAAATGGCATAGAATGAAACTTATTAACCATTTTCAGTTATTTTAGCCAATGATTCCAATGATGTAAAAAATACTTTTCAAAAGCAAAGCGCTCATAAACTGCAGTACATTTTTTAGACACCTGGTCTAGCTCAAGCACAAGGCTACAGTTCAAAAATTCTTCTGAATGAGCCTCTCCATGGGCTATTAGCATTACTAGGTAAGCGGTATGTTGTTTTACAGATGGTATATTGTTTGAAAGTTTTCGATAGGTCATGTACTCCAACATCAGATCAAGATGTCTTCTAGAATATAGTACAAAGGGATTTGTGGTCTAATGCGTAAGCCTACTCCTCGCTCACTTTCCAAATTTGATGCAGAAAGCGATTTGACCTACTGCTTTTAAATGTAACAAAACTGGATGTAATATTCAATTTTGTAACAAACCTTTGGGAATGAAGATGAATACATGTATCAGCTTACTAATGGTCTTAAAAAGAAAGTGAGGGCAATTTGAAATTTCAAAATAAAGACGGGTAATTTACATCATATTTTTGCAAGAAAAAGCGTAAGCTACCTGCAGAGTAGCTTGCAAAAAAGCAACCAAACTGCTTGTTGAGGAAAGAATATTCCTCCCTTTCATGCAGGCATTTCCTAATCTGACAGGCCTTTGTGTACAACAACAAAACCATTCTTTTTGATTTGGAATAGGAATGTTAGCTCATGCTGCAGAAGAAACAAACTTCTGCTTGTTTTTGCTGGCAATGACTTATTTGTCTATCTGAAGATACAAGCAGAGGGTTAGAAAAAGTATTTGCTATGCGTTTGCTAGTTTTATCGATACGGCCAAATAAAGACATCGCTTTGTCATATCTTTCTTCAACCTGCAAAAAATAACAACAAGGTAAGAATCACTGACAAAGTCTCAAATAGGCTATCTTACTTGGAATGTTCAAATTTTAGTCACTTTCATGAAACTTAGACACTTTCATTGCAAATTGCAGTTTTCAGTGTTGTGTCAACTCACAGGTCTTTCGGACTGAATGAGTGTAAGACTGGTTAGCTGCTTGAATGACTGATTGATTGACTGCCTGATCTTTCTGCATGATCATACTTGTTGATATTATTATTAAGACCTTCAAAATATGCCAGCTTAAATTTTAAAACTTACCAAAAATCAACATTACAAAAGAATCAAAGTAAGCAATTACTCACCCAAGCATGACATATTAATGAGATATGTCATAACATTAAATAAAAAATGGATAGTCAGAATCGCCAGAAAGCTCTTAAATATCAAAATTCATAAGCTTCTACAGTAAACAATACTCCCAGCATCGCTGATAGCAGCCAGCACATACCCATTCTTGTCAAGTCCGATTTGTGTACCCTTTCACAAAAGTTACTTTTGATCGCTCATGCTTAAGATCATTTGATTTTTCGTGAGATTTTTATAGAAGAATCCATGGGCAATTCACCGGTATGAAAATTTCCTGAAAATGATTTCCCCCCTCAACATTTCGTTAAGGAGGCTTTTTCCAACTGTAGACATATTTTGAGAACGCACTGTATATGCAAGCAGTCTCCTAAGTTAGCTTGTTTACAAATTGGTCAATAAAAATAAACAATAGCTTGTTGAGCCAGTCATAAGCAACACAAACATAATAAAATGGGTTTTCATTTTTTTTTTTCCTTTTCAAACGTTCCGAGTGTTCAGAGAAGAACATGCCACTGAACATTGAGAAGCAATCATAAGCGAAATGAGTTAAACATGTCATGTTCAACAGTAATGTCAACATACTTGATCGTGACATGTGTAAACTTTCAAATCACTGAAAACATTCACTTCGTCTATTTTCTAAAATTTGCACCAAATAAATAATGATATGCGCCTGTCATCTGCAGTAACAATATACTCAATTAAGAGTGAAGTCAAAGATGCGACTGAGTCATCATTGGAAAGAGGAGAAGTTCTTATTTCTTATTTCTTAATATGCTACATATAACAGGTTTATTGTTATATGTATTGTACAGGGAAAGCTATACAGAGGGACAGCCCAAGAGAGATAAGAAAAGCGATGAGATGAAAGCCTACACCGGACGAATTTTCATCTGGGATCCTTTCAACGTGTTCGTAGTGTATGACAGTTTCCATCCAAATTCACCGTACTCATCAGTTATCTTAAGGCCATTGAGCTGGTGCCTGGGAGAACACATATATCGCGTAAAGCGCCACCATCCCCCGGAGCACGATTTCCCATCCGCTCGATGGGTAGTGAAAGGATACCCGGAGACAAATGATAACTCATCGCCTGCAGACAAAAATTAGAGTTTTGAATTGGTCTAGCGGTATTTTTTCTCTGCCAGATAAATTTTCGCTCACAAACTGACAAAGACTAGGCCATGAGCTCTCATGGGGAATTTGACACCATTCAGATGCTTACCCAGTAACAACAGTTGCTGTCCATTATGACCAGCAGACCTTATGTAATTCCCTGTACTTGCTTAATTTGACCTAGAATTGATTTCCATAGCCTCTCATCTCCTTACCTGTCCTATTGCACTTTTTTCTGTTTGTCATGTAATTTCATCTTTTGCTCAAGTTACGCCTTGAGCATTTTGATCATCAAATGGATTCGGCGCCTTGCAAAATTTATCATTACTATAATTATCATTATTATCATTATTATGTTCTACCCCTTGCCCCATACGGTAAAGTCATTATCTCATTTTCCCTGGCCCGAAAATGCCCAAAGCAGGCCGAAGAATGTGTATGGTGATGCAGCTTGTTGCAGGTATTTTCAGTGCTTTCACAAAGTCTGGTGTCACCAAATTATAATCCACATTTCATGAAAGCCCATGAAAGCCCACGACCCAGTGTCTTTAAATGTCTGCCCAGAGGTAAACGAAAGGTTTTATGACACATGCCCTGCCGGTGTCATAGACGATTTGTTCCGGGTTCCGGAGGAACAAAACGACTAGTCGATTCGTTCCCCGAACAGCGTTGTCAGGTTCAAAATGCTGTATTGTCGTACTAGAGAGTAAAATTTATTGTTTGTTTGTTTTTTTTTTTGGAGAAAATTACCGAACACATAGCTGAATCTTCAGTACATACACTATGCATACGATTAACGGCCCCTTAGCTTCAGGAGACTCATTCTGATTGGCTGCAAATTCAATGTACAAGACGCGTAGACGGGTTAATTAACTGTTAGGTATGTAAAGTATGCATGTACTTTGCAGAAAATTTGAGTATCGACTGGACCGAGGCGGATCCAATCGGCGGATGAACATTCAGGCGATTGGTTCCAAAGGAACAAATCGCTTAAGACACCGGCGTCGTCCGGCTGCCAGTTATTGTTCGCAGACAAAATTACGTAAAAAAAGGTCCTTTACCTCAACCATGGACCTATACTATGCTTCAACCATGGACCATAATGTACACTTATCACCATCCTAATGATTATATTGATAATATTGTCACTAATAATGATAATGATAGGCAGATGGTGAAAAGTAGTAATTTTAATGATAATACTGACAAAATAATGATAATGATTATAATTAAAATGATATGATAACATTAACTACAATGATAACAGTAGTAGTAGTAGTAGTAGTAGTAGCGGAGTAGTAGAAGTAGTAGTAGTAGTAGTAGTAGTAGTAGAAATACTATTAATAATCATTATCTAAACATTGAAAATAATGTTGATGATGATGTTGATGATCATGATCTTCATGGTAGCAGAAGACAATGCATGACTTTGATACCTGCGCCACCTGAATAACCTTCCACAGTCAGAATGTATCGAGTTGTCTCGTTGCCGATGTCAAAGTGACTATACCTAGCGTATATGTCATGATGAGCTACGTCTTGGATGACGAGGTCGACGCGTAGTTGGTACGCCTTTTGGTTTGAAAGTTGATGTAGCTTATCGTTTCCTAGCCAGTGCTCGGAATCGATACTTCCAAAACCATTCTTGTACGCCACCCAGTCACGGGAAAAGTCTACAGAGTTACCTCCTGTATCAAATCTGCGCTGAAAGACCTGGATAGAACGAATGGCAGAGAAACGTTTTTTCTTTATTTTTTTTCTTTTTTTTAAAACTGGCATTCCTATCCTGCAAGGGTAAGGTTTAAAGTATTGTCTACAGTAATTGCACTGTATATATATCCCCTCCCTCCCCCCCCCCCAAAAAAAAAAAAAACAATAGTGAGTGGCAAAGAGAGATTACTAATTGACCAGATATCAGTGCCGAGCGTGGATTTGAATCCTAAATCTTATGATGAAAAGACAATGGAATGGCTCGTTGTACCTCGTTGTATGGTGACGTACTGTCTTATTGGACACCACAACCAACCCCCTTCCCCTCCCATTCTTGTTAAATCATTACTGGCACATTATCACTTTACCAGATATGTTCATTTCCTGTTTCATCAGATATGATTAGATATTAGGTATCTAGATATTTGATATAAATCATAATATCAGTGAACTGATATAGTTTTCATACAATTTGAACATTTTTCATGGGCTGAGTGAGAATGAAGGTGAGAATACAAATGAAATTGTAAAGAAGTTTGTGCGGAAAAACGTAACATGAATCTACAAAATGGCGACATCGACCATGGACATGCATCGACAGGACGCAAAGCCTCGGCGCCAAAAAGGACGGGTCAAGTGGTATTATCATTATCATGGTATTATCGGCTCACCAACTATGACGTCAGAAACCGTGTGTATCAAGCCCGGAAAGTCTTGAGAGATCTACTAGGAGATCCTATCTTCATTCAGGAGAATTTGATCAGGTCAAAATCGGGACTTTTGAAGGAAATCAGGACAAAGCACAAAGACAAATATAAAAGCATCTGGACACAAGTTTTTTATTTTTTTTATTTTTTTTTTTTAGAAGTATTTTTTTCCATTCAATGAACAAAAAATAAGCATATAATAAGCGCATAGTATATGTAACATCAAAAGTATAAAGTCACAAATTTTCAAACTGAATTCAATGACATATACATCTGAATAATAAGATGGTCGCATATGTGTGATTACCACACTGAACTCCACACTACGTGGGATTGGCTCGATCGATTGGCCCATAGCCCGTGACGCCGACGGCAAAGCCCCAACCGCCATCTTCTTTTCCCAAAACGACCGTCGCTGCATTAATTTTGTGTGCAAAATTGACTAAATTTGAAGGAATATTTTTTACTCGTATAATTATTATTAGCCAATCAAAATCGAATTCAGGGTATTTCGAGATGCCGTTTTGTGCTGCAATCAACTGCACGAATCGCGATGTTCGTGAAAGTCATGAAAAAGGACTTACATTTCACAGGTATGAAAACGCATTTTAACAAGAAACAGCCCCATTCATACGCTTTCATGTTAGTTTATTGGTGTATGGCGTGTGTTGTAGTCATTGTTTTGTGGGTATGAGGTCTCTTTTTATTTTATTTTTTTTGTGAGGGGTTATAAAACTAATGACCATGGTTAAAGCGAGTAAATTGCCACATTACTGGATTACTGAAATTGTAAAGCAACTGCATAAAGGCAAATCCAGATTTTGTATTTAAACTTTAGACTAACGTTAATTAACTTCAGCTTAATTAGCTGTCATTCTGTACACATTTTTTTTTTTTTAATTTCAGATTTCTTTCAAAATTTAACGTTAATAAGATGATCAGAGGAAACAAAAATCCGTTACATCCTCCTCATTTTTTTAAACATTAAATTATTACAAGTGTATACCCATTCATTGGACTTTCATTATTCATAGAGCCTGGCAGCCCACTAGCAAACTACAATTCCATTGGGGCTTAAGAATTTGTTCTTTATTAAAGCAATTGCCGTGTTAACTACGGTAAAGAGCTATCAGTTTATTTTCCCCTTCTGTCAAATTTGTTTTTCAGAAATCTGAATGCCGCAAGCCCCAAAAGTGAGGACACCAGCTATCCAACAGCCAGAACTGCAGAAGGACGTCCCATCTTCATGCCCCACAGACACTTGCTCACCAAAACCAGACCACCAGGATGTATTCAGTGATCACAGCTATGCCATCATGAACTCTCCAAAGAAATTGAAGCTTATTTCTAATGAAGCAGTAGGGAAGTTGGAAGGATGCAAGAAGAAACTAAAAACACAGCACCAAAAAGGAAGATGTCTGAAGCGCAAAGAAAAGAGTCTGCAAAGTATCACCGACACCCAGCGTGATGAAAACATGATTTTTCGTAGTGATTTATACAAACTGTGCGGACGTACTAGAGGGTTCTTTTAGTGGAGTTCCAAAAGAGGTACTGAAGAGGATCAAGCTCTACCATCTACGAAAAGAAATAATGGACAATATCACTGGACCCAAAGTAAGGAAACAATTAGGCAAAAACATCTTATTTAGGCATTAGTAAGAAGGCCTTCAAACCCTGCACCTTGTGATTTCTATCTTTATTAATACTTGTTACTTGGAATTATCCTTTTCAGGTAATTCATATTACCTAGTAATGTACATGTATACATGTTTTGGTTTTACGTAACTTTTTTAAAAAATCTGTTTGTTATACATGTATTTAGCATTGCATAATGGACCAGTGATAGCAGTCATAGGCCCAAATTCACAAAAGAGGTTTAAACCCCTCCTGGTTTATTTAAGCGTACATGTGCATAGAAACCGGTCCAATTATCTGTTTTGTTTTATAGGCGTGCGCACGGTCAGTATGTATCATTTTTACGCCTATTTCTATGAACTCAGAGGGGTTTAAACCACCAGTCTTAAACCACCCCATCATGGTTTAAACCAATTTTTATGAATTCTTGCCTTTATGTTTACTTTAATCTCATTTTATATGGTACTGACATTGCTGAAAATGCCATTTCACACAAGTCATTGTAGGATCTAGTTCGGGACAAGCCCAACTCATGTTTCATCATTTTAAAGTTATTGCAATACGAATTACAAATGGTGCCCCCCCCCCCCCACCAAAAAAATAAAAAAAAATAAAAAATACCCGTGTCACATATATTTTATCACTGGTAAATGAACTGTAATGATTTCTCTTTATAGTCTTCTAAATTTTGAATATGTTCAACTGTTTACCTCATACCTTGATTCAATGGAGTTTGACTATAATGATGATAGGATTCCTTTCTAAACAACAAAAAGTGGTGACGCGACAAATGCTCCGCCGACATATATGCTCCGCCGACAACTGCTCCGAAAATTCCGACAAGTGCTCCGCGACAATTGCTCCGCCAACATTTGCTCCGCCGACATGTGCTCCGCCGACATTTGCTCCGTCGACATCTGCTCCGCCGTGCTCCGCCGACATAAGATCGAAAATGACGACATTTGCTCCGCCGACAATTACTCCGACTAGATATCTGCTCCTCCGAATTATGTTCCGCCGAATTATTTCGAAAATAATGTGACAACTGCCTCGCGAACAATTTCTATGCGGAATTAATTTCGTTGACAGTCTATGGGCGTCAATCCAGGGAGACAGGGGGACACGTCTCCCCCAAATATTGGAGGGTGGGGGACACAATAGGGCATGCCCCCCCCCCAAAAAAAAAAATCACAATCGTTGTTGGCAAGTGAGAGAGGGGGGGGGGGGGGGAGAGAGAGAGAGAGAGAGAGGAGAGAGGGAAGAGGAAGGAGGGGAAAAAAGGAGTAAGGTGCCCAAATAAAGTCATATTCGGCTTCTTTGCTTGTGTATTTTGACAATGAAATAACACTGGTACAAAGAAAGAGAGTGTATATTTTTCCTCGCTCGCTGCGCTCGATCGTATAATATTTAGATGCAGGATGTTTTCGGAAAGCAAACACAAACGCAAGTGAGATGAACAAATATATAATTCAGAAGGAAATATGATAGAGGTACGTACACAACTGAACATGCCTCGGGGGCTTTATACGGTTGAATTTATCGACATTGGTCGTCGGTAATCGGTAGCATTGTTTGTCCGCAATCTGACCTCTACAGCCCCCCCCCCCTTCTCCTTGAAAAAAGGTATAGCGACGCCCCCGCCCCAAAAAGAGACACCTGATTTTTTTTTCGCTTCTCAGCAAATTTCTGAACTGTGTCCCCCCCCCCCCCAACTGGAAAACGGATTGACGCCCATGGTTGACACGACACTTGAAATGGTGACAATTGCTCCGTCGGCACCGTGAAATGAATTGGAGAGCGTACTCTCTCTTATGTAACCAAGAATTTTCAACAGGGGGGCGAGGCGAGGGGGAAGCTGTCGGAGAGCAGATCAGATGTCGTTTCGGAGCATATGTCGGCGGAGCAGATGTCGTCGTTTCGGAGCATATATCGGCGGAGCAATTGTCGGCGGAGCACTTGTCGGAATTTTCGGAGCAGTTGTCGGCGGAGCAAATGTCGGCGGAGCATATGTCGGCGGAGCAAATGTCTGCGGAGCAATTGTCGCGGAGCAATTGTCGCGGAGCACTTGTCGGAATTTTCGGAGCAGTTGTCGGCGGAGCAAATGTCGGCGGAGCATATGTCATGGAACCCAAAAAAGTAACTCCCCCCTAATTCAAAATAGCATAACTTTCTAACGAAGATGTTTTTAGGAAAATAATTTGGCAGGAGTGTTCTTACACTTATTGACTAATTTCTGCTTAAAAATGAGATTGATCTGTTAAAGTCATGCATGAGTTAGCAGACATTAGAGACAAAAATGTCACTTTTCAAAAGTCACAAAAGTCATGGGAGTAGTGTTTACTTAAGTGCTGTTGATATTTTTCGGGGTTGTGCCATGGCTGAGTGAAAAAAAAATAATGATAAAGCAAGAAATTCTAAAAATTTACTGTTTAATGCCCCCAAAACGACTACTCGGTGTTTTCACATACACTGCAAAAACGGTGGTATTAAATTGGTGTTAAATTAACACCACTGGTGTTTATATAGGACAACTCTTATGGTGACGTTGTCCTATATAAACACCAGTGGTGTTGAATTAACACCAATTTAACACCGCCGTAATGTGCTGACTCGTGATGTTTGATGCCAATTCTTGCCATAAACTGAAAGGATTTTGTAGATTAAGGAGGGCTGAACGTCATTTTCCTGGAAAAAAAAAATTATGTTCACCCAACTGTCAACATGAAAAGTGTCAGGGATAGGCATGACTGGGTCAAACCATTGAAGAAACCAAATTCGCCAAAGTTTTGTTTCACAGACCCCCAAAATGACTTGTGATTTTTGAAAAGTGACATTTTTTTCCTTTAATGTCTGCTCACTCATGCATGACTTGATGGATCAATCTCATGTTATTTTTAATTAGGGGGAGTTACTTTTTTTGTTGTGTTATTTGAAGTTTTGGAGAGAGAGAGAGAGAGAGAAAGAATGAGCATTATTGGAGAAAGAGAGAAAAATCAGTGCCTGCGCGAACGCAACAAGTATCAGCGATAGGGTCTGCGCGCGAAGACTACTAACAATCGTCAATGAGTCGTACGTGACAGTCAATGGGATTGCGTGGATTGCCTATGGAAAGGTCCAGCAAGAAATCAAGTCCACGCACATGCGCACAAGGAGGATTTGCGTTTCCATGTACGGAAAAAAAAAATCGCCGGCCGGCCGGCCGGCCGGTAACTAGTGACCATCCCTTAGAGATGTCATTCTTGCTCTGGACCGCTGACCTGGAAGGATGTACTTCTCATTACTCTCTAGAGCCAGGATCATCCGACTACTGTGCTGTGACTCTCAGCCCCAGTACTGGTAGTCTTCTGAAGTATCGGTGAGTAAATACTCATTGGTATTATGTTACTTTTATATTAATTCAAAGTAAACCGCTGTCGTGTTCAGATATGACAGGTATATAGATTTTACTTTAAATAGGCCAGGTGTTATCAGATGTTACTTCGTTAGTGCTTTTGTTAGACAAGCCTGAAGCTCCCCCCCCCCCCCTCCCAATCAGACATTAATAATACTGAACAGGTCTGTGTGTATTGAGCTCGGCGAATCCTACTCATATAGTGCGCCTCATAAGTATCATTTTATCGTTCTCACATACATTTGTAGGCTTTAGGCCCAACTTTATACAAAATTGTACAGGTGGGACTGGGTTTTGGACAGGGGTAATATATAGTTGCTTGATCTTTTTCTACAATTTTTAAATTAGCGAAATATATATCAAAGTACACACGATGTCATAAAATACAGAGAGGTTAATTAGGTTATATTGTACAAGATATAAATCATGTTTTACACTTAAGTTGACGCCGAAGGCTCACCAGACAGAGGATTCGATTTGAACTTCGTAGGCCTGCATATAAGTTAGCATCGACATTGGATTTTTCTATCGCATTCATTGGCCATGCATGCGGGGAACGTTCATGTAGGCCTTGTCGTTTCCCTCTTACGTTCGAAATTGTCCTCAAAAGTGCAGTTCGTTTATGAGACTAAAAAGTTAGAGATGAACATGTTACTACAAAAGTATGTCATAATAGACTACAAGTTATATGGCAGCATGCGTTTGAGACTAACAAAAGGTGCAAGTTTGCACCCTTTCTTCGATATCGCTACAAAAAGGTGCAACATTGCACCTTTTCGAATTTTGCTGCACATTGCACCCTTTTTCGGAGGTTTGCACCATTTGTGCACCTTTAAAGGCATTGGTTAACATTGTTATGATTTTTTAAAAATCTTGTTTTGTTCCTTGAAAATGGGATAAACATAAGGGTTATAGTGTAAAAATACCAGTCTGAAAATTTCAAAGTATAATATCCATAGGAATAATTTAAAATATCAAAAATGTAAACCAATGTTTGAAAAATATACGAGGGTCGGTTGCACAGAATAGACATAAGGAGTGCGCATGCGCGTATGACTCACCTTACCGTACTGTGTGTATTGGCGTATCACGCGGCGGGAGGCACATAACGGCATTTTCAAATTCAAGCAAAGTAGTCCCCTTAGTGATTGTCTCGTGAGACGAAGGATAATAAAATCGCCGTTTGCGTCTAACTTACAGTTTTTCATTCCAAATTATGGTTGGTTTCAGGGTTTTTGAGTACAAATACAAGTACTCATACACATGTTTCATCTTAGTTTTAGAATTTTTTAAATCGGCTACTCACAAAGTTAGCCAATGCCTTTAATTTTTAGTGTGTACAAAAATGCATGAATTCACGCACCGTCCACCCTCCTCCATCAGTGTGCATGTCACAGTAGACGTTGAAAGGGTACTTTGCTCCTTCAGGTTGAACGCTGTAGACACCGCTGATGTTTCTTCCGCTAGCTTGAATTTCAGCGCAGTCACGTAGTTCTTTGGCAACAGCAGCATCTGCTGGTGGACTCTTGTCTGCATGTAGGTTCAAGCAAAAAAAGAAATGTATAAAGAAAAAAAATAAAAAGTCGGGTTCTGGTTATTATCATGAAATTATCGTTCTCAAGTTGACTCTTTTTTGCATATTCTTGTCAAGCTTTAACAAACTGGTCTCTTCAATTCCGTTTTAATGAACCAAACTTTCTTTTGTTATTATTCTTCTTGCTTTTCCTCCTCTTCCCCTTTTTCTACGTCTTCCACCTCTTCTTTGTCTTCTTTTTCCTTTTTCTCTTTTCCTTTATTTTTCTTCTTCTTTCTTCTTCCTCCTCCACTTTTTCCTCTCACTTTTTTTTCCTTATCTCTCTATTGAGAATTTCCCCAAATTTCACAAAAAGTTTGCATAAGCTCCCACTCGGTCGCTTTACTCCATCGCTTGCGTGTTCCCTCAAATATTGAATATATTGGGCAAGGCTGAACCTAATGACTTTTCTGTAAAACGCTTAGACACATCTCAGAGAGATGTATTGGGTGCCATATAAATCCAGGATAATATTATTATCATTATCTTTATTAAGCTTAGCCTCACGTGACATCTTTGACAAAATAAAAATGTTATCGTGCATTGTATATCGCTTTGTTTTGTCTTTCTGACTGGAATTTCGGTAAAAATGATAAAAGAAATTAAAACTAAATTAATGATATATGAAGTCGCCTAAAAATCTAGTTTTCAAATGAAAACGTCTTACTTACTAATCTCACATGACTTTTTCATAACAGTTCTAGACTTGTTAGATCTAGGTTTTCCAAAAGATCGAGTGTAGTCCTCATGGTATGCCTCAGTGCGTGGAACTTCCTTTCCATCTTCGACGACTGATGTGCAGCCTTCACTCCTGATTCCTGCAATTTCATAAGAATAATCAAGGAAGAATTTCTTGTTCAGAACAACGTAGAAACCAAATCTTCATACGTATATAGAAAATACATGTAACTGAATTATTGAAGAATTATTATATGAACAAAGGTTTCAAAACCTTTACATTATACCATAATCAGGATAATTGTAATAACAAATCTCATTCAAAACTAACAAAACATATAGTCCATACCTCAAAGATTGGGTTGCCCGCTACCGGCGGTTTCATGCTTGGCGATATTCAGGCGGACTGGCTATTGGGTTTCCCTCGTGTGGGGCGATGGATGCACGGAACGGCTACGGTCGGGTGGTCGGGCTGCATGCATTATATGCAGCAATGGAAATACCCACCTGACAGTCTACCCGGGAGAGGCTCCCCCCCCCCCCCCCCCCCCCCCCCCCCCCCATTGGGGAGACCAACCCTGGGTAGCCTTATTGCCTTTTTTGCATTCACACATTAATTGATGTGGATTTCATTCATATAAAGCAGTCTTTAAAACATAACAAATGAGCTCCTTCAAACGTCTGATTCACTGTTTCTTAATATTTACGGATGATCTTCCTCGAAAAGAGTAATAGGGAGGAATTGTGGTTACTATAACAGCCGGCATGCAGTGCAGTGTGGGCATAGCCACTCTGGAGTCTGGGGCAGCGCGAGTTTTATGCTCAGAAACACGGGGCCGAACATGGTCTTGTTTAAAGCACATATGCCGGGCATATGGTGGCCCTCAAGTACGCTCGACAACAGGTCATGTGCGTCGTGAATTTTGCCGCCAACTTTGCGCCCCAGTCGCGAAATTCGCGATCTGTGAAGTGGACTTTGCGTCCCAGTCGCAAAATTCGCGATCCGTGACGCGAAATCCATGACCCGTGACGCGAAGTTCAGGACCCGGGATGCGAAATTCAGGACATAGGATGCGAAATTCATGACCAGTGATGCGAAGTTCAGGACCCGGGATGCGGAATTCAGGACCTAGGATGCGAAATTCATGACCCGTAAGGCAAAGTTCAGGAGCCGGGATGCGAAATTCATGACCCGTGACGAGAAGTTCAGGACCCGGGATCCGAAATTCATGACCTTGGATGCGATATTCCTGACCGCGGTTGGCGGTATTTCAGTGAACGAAATAATGATACTCTTTCATATTTCTTCCCAACCTGTTTACAGAGGTTGTATACACTTTTCGCAAGGAAATAACGACCATAAGGCATCCAGAAAAGAGCGGAGGAAAATAACCACACCCAGGGAAGCTAGATTTCTGTGAGCCTTTGCCAAGGAGGATGCGAGCCACAATCATTGTCCAGCAAAATATGATTGTTACAGATCCGTAACAAAGATTCACTCAACAAAAGGTCTGAGCTAATACCAAGGAGCAGACACAGGAACAGACCAGCCAGAAAACCACCCAAGCGTCAAGCTGACCCACCGCGCCACACAGAAAGGAGTCAGTCTGCCTGAGGATCGCCTCAAGGGACGTGAAACCGCCGGTAGCGGACAAAGTACTCAAAAGTACGCCTATATATAATAATTCAATACATACACACACACACACACACACACACACACACACACATATATATATATATATATATATGATAGGGTCATTGGAAGAAGCAATGATTCCTCCTTTTTTATCCCTTGTCTTCCCCCTTTATTATTTTTATTTTTATAATGGTAGTATAATTTTTTAATATTGATTACGAATATTGAAAAAAAAAATGTAATTTCATAGTTGGTTTTGTCCAGTATGACGCACTGATCAATTGAAACCATGATACTGTATTCAAATTGCCATTGTTTGCCGCCTTGGTGGCACTTTGTAAGAGCAGATTTGAATAAAAGTTTCGAATATGTATACACCGAAAGTCAGATCTTACCAGAAAACATCAGAGCAGAGAAAATGAAAACAAAATACAATGTCTCCATGATGCCAGCTTTTGACGATGTGAAACGTGGAATGAGAAAATTCTGAAATGAGAAAATTATCTTCGTAAAAGTGATACATGACAGTTAGGAGTCATGAGGAAAGTTACAGCGCGTGAATAATATACGACCACTGTTAACTTTATAAGCTATTAACAGAATTGAGTCTTCCCAAATTGATTCGTCAGAGTTGGCATTTCATTTCAGTTTGTTTCTCAAAAGACACGTTCGCATGTACGCGTCTCTCAGTTGTTTTAGGCGGGTGTGTGTGGATGTGTGTGTGTGTGATTCTAATTGTTCTTTTTTCTTCTCCATCTTAGTCCTGTCTTTCTACTATTAATTTTTGTTTTACCTTCTCGGAAAAAACCACTTTGAGGGGAGCTATCTGGGATGTTTAAGTGAAGATTAAAATCCTTATGCCGGCGTCATAGGCCTCGTAATGTATGGAGCAGCGGATCCAGGGATTTTTTCGGGGAAATTGACTATCGTACCATAAAAAAATCGGTGACAAGCAAACAGATAAAAAAAGAGGGGGGCTGTGTAAGGGCGTACGCAGGAATGTTTCCGGGGGCAGAATATGTTCAATATTTGAGAGGACATGCAAGCGAGGGAGCTTTTGTATTTTAGAATTGAAATCGAACGATCTGGTGCACACTTTAGATGGAATTTTTGGAAATTTTCAATCAAAAAAGTAAGAAAAGAAAATGTGGGATATTGAAACTTTCGAGGGGGGAACTGCCGCCCTGCCCCCCCCCCCCATGCACATGGCCATCGTCCTGTGCTTTTTCATGTGTTTGTTTTACCCCAGCCTCCCCCCCCCCCCCCCCCGATGCGCCACTGGATGTATTAGTAAATTGCCATAACAGACTCATGGGCACCACAAACGTCACAGTTAAAATGATGTCTTCTGTGAACCGGGCGCGTCTTTTTTACCGTACCACTAAATTGTCCAGTTTGAGGCTGAAGAAACAGCTAGCGGCCAGTACTGGCCGCACAGAAACGTTGTTAGCGCTAACAGCGCACTAACAGTACCGATAGCGATGGTTTGGCCGCACAGAAGCGTAATGTTAGTCGAATTCACTAACAACGCTGTTAGCCTAACATTTCAAGGCCGCACAGAAGCTAACAGTAGTGGTAATGTTTTAACAACTCACTAACAGTGCTAGGGGCGCCTATAGTGGCAATGTTAGTGAATAATTTCTTGTCGTGCGCTATAACTTGTCTCCCACTTTTTGTTCCAAGTACTTCAAAATGGTTCAAAATAGACCTAGACCTAATTAAGAACGTGGCGGGTATAGGGGACGACATAGATTTAGCTCATAAAGCCATGAGGAGCAGTGGCGGCACCACTATAAAGTGTGGGGGGGAATGGAGGGCAAAAGAAAATGTTGGGGGCAGGGGCAGTCATTTTTTTTTTTTGCGTGTATGGAAAAATCGAGTGTGAAGCTCGAGTTTTAGTCGCCGGCGTAAATCCACTTTGAGTTTGAGGAGTGGGGGGTGTAATTGAATTTTTGGACGATTTTTTCCCTCTTACACACATTTTAATGTCAATGTTGCGAGCTAGCGAACAAAAAATAACCGCTTATTTGGTTTTAATTGCATTTTCGAATAAATATTCTGAAATATGACGAGCGAGCGAAGCGAGCCAGCCAAAAATGGCCACTTTTTTGTTTTTATTTTAGAAAAGAAATTATAAAATATGATGAGCGAGCGAAGTGAGCGAACCAAAAATAACCACTTTTTCTGGTTTTCAATCGTATTTTCAAATAGAAATTCTAAAATATGATGGTCGTTTATGATAGATATTCAAATTTTTACTAACTGAAAAATCAAAATTTATTTTCCTCCTTAAAAAGTGAGGGGGGATATTTGTAAATGCCATATATTCCCCCTCTCCAAAAAGTGGGGGGGGGATATATCCCCCACCCCCCCCCCCCCGGGATTTACGCCAATGCTTTTAGTGGCCCCAATACATTTTTCTGTTACACTTGATATACAGTGCGTCCCAAAAAAAACTTTACACTTTTGAAATGGCTGCCAAATGAAAAATACATGATTCTGGAAGAAAAAGATTTATATGTACGGATAGCTCATGGACTCAACTTTCATATGAGACCAAAAAGGCCGAAAATAATTCATGCTTGGGTGAGCACTGCTCACTTTTGTAAAGGATATGAAAATTAGGTTGCGCAGGAATTGCACCTTTCAATTTGTGAGAGGTTGTCCTTTGGAGGTTACAGAATTGAGGGTGATATGATGAATTCATGATCCGTTGCAATCAGTTTAGGTTTGCTGAGTGAATTTTATGGTTTATTAAATCAAAATTTTATGCATGAGTGAACGGGCATTGCATTCATTGTTGTAGCATTGTACCTTTCCCTGGTAGACTCAGTGGTGTGTTCATGGGAATCAGGATTGGGTGGAAGTACATGTTGCAGGGGAGGTGATATAGGGTAAGACTTTGTTGGCTAGATGGGATAAGGGTCAAGAGGACAGTATGCCCCTCCCTCCCCTCTCTCTCTCTATCTCTCTCTCTATCTCTCTCTCTCTCTCTCTCTCTCTCTCTCTCTCTCTTGCTTCCTGTGTGTTGGTGCATATCTTGACAATTCACATTCTTTGGTCTCCACTCCAAAATATCCAAACCGCCTTCCCTTATCCCTCATGAAGAGAGCAAGATTGTGCATCGGAGGACGAGGTGAACATGTGGACCATTGAACTAGCAAACTTTGATTTTTAGTTTCCATTATCATTTAGTTTCCCCCTCTTTTCTCTTACAAGATGAATGAAACAGTTGTAAAATTGAAATGAATGAAAATCAACTGAAAACAAAGACTGACATGTTCATTTTACCAATTTGTGTTACACTGTACCATTTTTTTTTTGTCCGAAACTCAACTGCTAAAATGACTGGTTGGTTGGATTAACTTTTATTGAGTGATTGACTGAGTTATTGATTAATTATGATACATTTATTGAATAATTCATTGATTGAAACAGCTGAATGGTGATTGAATGCTTGATTAATTGATTTACTGATACATTGATTACTTGATTGATACCTAAATGTTGATTGTCTAACTTACGGTATTGATTGATTGACCGATAGAATGCAATTGACTTCAGGTGTCAATGAGTGATACCAGTCCCAGTCCAATTTTGGAAATGCAGGTAGAATTCGGGATAAGGGAATGTGGTCGGATATTTTGGAGAGGAGACCAACGGATGTGAATTGTCAAGATATGCACAAGTACACCCAAGAAGAGAGAGAGAGAGAGAGGGGGGGGGGGGAGCATGCATGTCCTCTTAACCCTTATCCCATCTACCCAACAAAGTCCTACCTTACATCTCACCTCCCCTGCACCATGTACCATCACCCAATCCTGACTCCCAATATTAACACACCACTGAGTCTACCAGGAAAAAAGGTACAATGCTACAATAATGAATGCAATGCCCGTTCACTCATGCATAAAATTTTGATTTAATAAACCATAAAATTCACTCAGCAAACCTAAACTGATTGCAACTGATCATGAATCCATCATATCACCCTCAATTCTGTAACATCCAAAGGACTCACCTCTCACAAATTGAAATGTGCAATTCCTGCGCAACCTAATTTTCATACCCTTTACAAAAGTGAGCAGTGCTCACCCAAGCATGAATTATTTTCGGCCTTTTTTGGTCTCATACGAAAGTTGAGTCCATGAGCTATCCGTACATATAAACCTTTTTCTTCCAGAATCATATATTTTTCATTTGGCAGCCATTTCAAAAGTGTAAAGTTTTTTTGGGGACGCACTGTAGAGAGAAATCTTTGTAAAATCAGGTAATGCTTAATGGAGCAAAGATATTGATTAAAACTAGATCATGAAGTGAACATTTACATTACAAACTAATAGTGTGCTAGGAAGCCAACAGCGACTGCGCTTCTAGCATGTTAGGATGGCGTAAGAGACTCAGGAGATCGGGCATGGCAATGGGAGGATTGTGCATGGCATACTGTTAAATTTTGGCGTTGGGGCTGACACCCTCTGCCCAAAAATCAACTATTCAGTTTCACAACTTTCGCGCGAGCGAAACGAGCGCGCAAATTTTTTACAATTTTGGTGGTGAAAATTTACAGAAATTTCATATTCCGGCATTGCCCAAATATGAAAAAAAAAATACGGGCCCCCTTATGCCAATATTTGAGGATACTGAGGAGGAAGGGGGGATAATCCCCCGAATAAAGCAAGCATCTGCCCCTTTTTCACAGATGATAGAAAGAATTTCTAAATACTGTGAAACATAGCTTCTAATTACTATACGAGGCTGCGTAGTGACCAAGTAAGAAAATTTTGATTTTTGAATGAAAGTTTCCATTTTAGAGCACTAATCATGCCAGTATGCTCATTTTACATGGTTCTGATCCCATTTTATTTTCCTTTTTTCTTCCGAGGGGGCCCTTTTAGGGCAAAAATCGACCCCCCCCCTTTCGAATGATGGGAGGCAATTGCCCCCCCCCCCCCGCTTCTGACGCCTATGTTAGTAACAGTGTACCTTTAAGTACAATCAATGTAACTTAATAGTGTAATAGGCTACATAATAATCATTAAAGCCAGTGATGATGAAAATCATCATTGGCAAAATACTCTATCATGAGTGAAGAGCCCGGGGAAGAGCCCTTTCCAACTAAAAAAAAAATGATGAGAAGTGGGCTTGCAAAATTGTTTTGTGTATCTTAATCTTAATATAATGATAATTTTCTTGTTCTTCTTCATGCTTATTGGATAAATTGTTGAAAATTGGGAAATGTATCATTACTAGACCTATAATCTATGAAAAGTGATAGGATTTAGCACAAAATATACCGACATACTTGCATGCCATGTCATTTCTTACAACGTAATATGAATATTGTTCATGAAATCATATTCCGTTGTATATATTCATAAATTACATTCCTCTAACTTACATTAGATATATGATTTTAAACTCGTATATGAAGTGAAAATAAACCCAACTTAATAGATCTAAAGTTAAACTTGATTTAACGTCGAAATGGATTTCTTTGAATCTTATTAGTCTAGCTCTAATTTGAAAGTATCTATCTAAGTTAATCTGACTTGAATATAAACATTCAGCCACTGGGGCGGAGAGGGTTGGACGTGGTGCATGTTGTCTACGACCCCTCTTACACAAAGCGGCCACGGCCGACACAAGTGGGATTAATTACGGGTGATGAACTATACTTCGGGGGGGGGGGGGGGGGTCAGACTACAATGTATCGTACTTCATATAGATTCTAGAGCATGCCTATATTTTCTTAGATGCAAATTATTTTGATTTAACTTTTTGCATCTAATATAATTATTTAATGTCTCCATATTCAACAATATTTTTTTTTAAATTTCCAGAGGATATAACGGGGGTCGGTGACTTGTAATGCATGATCACAATACCCCCCCCCCCCACCTCCCATCCTCTACTTTATGTAGGTTACAGCTCGTTATTCCGAAGGTTCGCTATTCCGAAGGTTAAATAAATCCGTCACTCACGAAGACAACAATGCACTGTGTAGTGCTGTATCAACAAGATTCATCAATCTATAAATTGATTACTACGCACAAATCATAGATTTTACCCAACGAACGTAGAGGGCGTCAACACTTTTCAGTGTTGACGCCCTCTACGTTCGTTGATTTTACCTAACTCTATGGCTCAAATCCACTAACGGCACTCTAACAGCGCTTTCTGTGCGGTCATTTTACCCGTGCTGTTAGTGGCTGATTTGTTAGTGACTTGTTAGCGCTAACAAACCTGCTAACAACAGCGTTTCTGTGCGGCCGGTACTGTGAATTGTACTTGAGAAAGCCATGTAACGTTAAAGCTAGAGTACACGCCTAATGCGACTATAGTATCTGTGCAAAAAATCCACAGCTGTGCTAGCGCTCGAGCCATATGCTACCAGCGCTGTTGTATATAATTTGTTTATAATGCATGCAGTGCCATAATAATCAACCTATTGATTGTGGGCGTCTTCGGCAAGATAAGACAAGACAGTGTTTGTACTTTGTGATCGTGAGCGCTCATACTTCATTCATTCTAGCTTTGACTTCGAGTTCGACAGATTTTGACGGCTCTCTTCCGGTACTTTTTTTCCATCTCCATCATAATGGAGATTTTGATCAGGTTTGTTTCATCTGACAGGATCTGATTAGGTTTAGGTGTCATTATGTGAACGGTCAAAGAATTCTGCCTTTTTACGCATCAAAATATGCTGTAGTTACTAGCAATAGTAAAGAATACAACTTCAACTCTATGTTGCATGCTAGGCTGCACGCAGTCAGATTCCAAACCTATTCTAGGTGCAAATAGGCAACTTTTTCGAGTGAAAAGGATGACAAAGACATAGTGCTGATATCTTATTTTCTCTAAATACACAAAATGTATTACTGATTTAGAATCAAAATTAAGAAAATTATGTTACCAATTTGATGATTGAACAAAACAAAGGAAGTTTATTGATTAAATAAATCATATCATTAAAAAGAGAATTGGAAGAATATTCACACATTTGGCAGCTAGAGCAGATCATTGACACAAATGTCGAGCATGCAGTGACATCTTCCCGCTCTATATCTTTGTCGAGCATGCAGTGACATCTATGTACATGTATATTTTTTCATGTTTTGCTTTGTTTTATTCCTACTTTCTATCATCTTCTCTTTTTGATTTTACGCATTAGTGGTACGGTAAAAAAAAAAAACACGCGAACCGAGCTTATTCTGGAGGTTTCTTTAGAACTTTGAAACATCCGACTTTTCAGAATGGAAGCAGACTCTGCTAAAAGTAAACGCTCCTACATTTTTTGTTGTTGTTTGCTGGTTCTATTTTTCTTTTTTCTTTTTTTTTTCTTTTTTTTTTCTTTTTTTTTTCTTTTTTTTTTCTTTTTTTTTTCTTTTTGGTGATATTTTCAACGCCAGGATGCAGTGTTGAAAGGATGATGCATCGTCTTCCATTCATGACGTACACAGAGGGTCTTTTCTTCAGTTTCAAAGTTTCACGGTTTCACAGTCTTTCCTTCTTCTTTTCTCATTTCTCTTGCGTTTCACTCTGTCATCTAGAGTATAGTTTTTATTACTAATTCATGATTTTGTGAGAGCTTTCACGGCAAACAAGAGGAAGCACGTGCAGGATTCATCAGCAATGAAACTTTATCTACAATCACAGAGAGAATAATGGTTGTGACACATCACGTCAAAATAAGACAGAAGTCAACTTTTTCGAAAATGATTTTATGGATCATTCTTATTTTCATTTTCTTACGCTTTAATGTCATGTGTAGCTTTACTCTACAGAGCAATTATTTGGGAAGATAATCATGATAATAGCTTTTGAAACTTCACGAGAACAGGACTCTTAAAAATATCGCTACTGGAAAACGTTCCCAAAGTTTCCTGCAACATCTCTTATTTTTCTTTTTCTTATCTTTTTTTTTCCATGTCAATTCTCTTCGGAAGAATGACTAGCTGCCAGCTATTTTCGACTGTAAATATCGTCACAGTCGTACAATTAAATTAAGCAATCGTAATAATTAGTTTTCCTTCTCAAGTGTACCAGGGAAATAGCTAGGATACTTGAGCGATTTCCGTAGATTATCAACATCAATGACCGCACAGAGGAAATCAAAATTAAAAGAAATATCAAAGGAACAACTATCATTGTTATTCCCTAAACAAATATTCAGCATACAGAGTAAGTTTTGTAATATTTAGTTTAATATTCAGTGTATTTCAGTTTTAAGTGGGTTATTGGTTAGGGCACTACAGAGGCTTCCTGCGACGGCTTTTGCGTTATTATGACTCGGAGACCTTCTATGCCAGCCGGTAGTTATAAAAATGGGTGAATGTTTCTATCTCTATCTTTCTCTCTCTCTCTCTCTCTCGTTCTCTTTCTTTATTTTTGTGCCTCTCAATACTAACAATAATTTTAATGATATTGTTGAAAATACGAAATTTATCCAAGTATCCAACTGTATTTTTCTATTTGAGATTTCTCCTTGATATGAAGAGTTTATTTGCAAAATGGGTTAGATCTACTTTTGTAGCATCAGAGAAAATTACATTTGTTTGCTAGATTTTGCACAGGTATCTATGGCAAGATAAAATCAGAAAGTGCATTTTTATTCACAAAAGGCTCTAAAAATTTAGCTTAAGATTTATTTTTTTTTCGAAAGAAAGGTATATGGCTGAACAGTGTTCTAATATCAATAACTCAGTTTTCACCCAAAGTGGATCTAGCCCCTTTTGCAAACAAACTCGTCATATATAAGAGTTATACAAGGGGCCAAAATAGAAGAATCAACCACCGGGATTCAATAACACAGAGGTTATAGCACCTGATCATACGATTGCAATTTCTTTAGTGTTAGTAGAGCGGCATAGCTTCGATTTTTGGCAGAATTGTGCGCTTCTGTCGGAAAGCGCCATCATTGGTACAGGTGGCAAATGATACATTATGAAACCATATAAGATATGGAACCGCTTTCAAAAATAACTTTATAGAGGTAATTTTAAGGTAAATAGCAATTTTAGAATCCCCAGGTACATAAGTCGCTCACCTGGGTATTCAGACCCTGCCGTAACCATGGTGATGCTCACAACGTTAGCAGAGGCCTTTGCAACCCAATGCAACAAGCATGACAAGAGGCGCATCTGTTGGTCGAATTGTATGGTGTAGTATGCAGTAGTGGGTGTCTGTACAGAAAGCCTTCAAGGCTAAACTTGGCGTTTACGCATGATTCTTGTAATTTTTTGTTTGTTTATTTGTTTACAATAGCAAATTATATTTCAATGTTAAGACGTTCGTTTTGAGGACTTGCTACCACATACTACACTTCTCACATTGACAAACATTTGTTGTTCTGATTCCTGGGAAAAAAGTAGGGACCTAATTGGGGAGGGGAAGTGAAGGGAAAATAATGGGAACAGGTGGAGGAAAAGATTTAAAAAACGAATACTAAACGATGAAAAGGAATTTTGTACCAGACAACGGAAAGAATTAGAAGAAGAGTCAATGTCAAAGAAGAATATTTGAAAGAATAAAAACAAGAGTAAGGAAATGTTAGGTCTGATAATCACGAAAAAAAACAATGCTGGATAAGTGACAGAAGATGTTGAGGAAAGAAAGTGTGAGGATGGAAGAAAACAATGTAAAATAAAAGTCATCCTACTAACGATAAGTATGTTTCTCAGGTAAAATGGCACTTATGCAGCAGCCGTTAAGAGAGCAGCAAGTCACCAACTGGCGACTACATAACAATTTCAGTCTCGACACTTTGATGAAATATAAAGCTGAAATCCCAGCAAAAGAGGTTATTACGTTGAAATCGTCATTTTACCGAGAATGTCGCTGAATATAAAAGAAACACCACTGCAAGTGGCAGGAACGAGAGTGGGTGCTGGGTTCTAAAGGACATACACACCACTACATGTATTTCATGTCTTCACAAAATAGCATGTCTCGCATGGGCGGCAGGTGGAGCCCCCCCCCCCCCCCCCACGTTTGAATTTCAAGTGATAAGAAAGTAGAAGGAAGAAGAAGAAGAAGAAGAAGAAGAAGAAGAAGAAGAAGAAGAAGAAGAAAGAAAGAAAGAAAGAAAGAAAGAAAGAATATGGGGGAGGGCAGGATCATGCAACCATGTAAAGTAACCCTATTTGTTCATCTAACACGTAAAAAAAACTCACCTGTGAGTCATTTTGCCCTCCAATCAAAATACCCTGCGTCTCACTATATATTGCACGATTGTAAATCTGCCCTACCCCCATTAATACCGGTACTCTCTATGACTCTCTAAAGAGAAGAATTCTAGTTTGAGGGATGATATATTTCTTGTTACCGATCTTTGAAAAAAAGGAACCGGTGTCATGGAACACCTTGGTTATTCCTCTTGTATAGTGATTTGCCATTTGCCATGAAAATGTAATCATGGAATGCACAGTACTCCCGAACATACGGCAAAGTCAGAAGTGTATTGTTGCAAATGGATTGTTTTCAACACCGAAGTCTCCATTTCTTTTGAAAATTACATGTATTCTGAATATGGCGAGGTAGCAGTGCATATGTCTTGCGAGAATGCTGTAATGTTCTCTTCTTTAATGGATGAAATCTGTTTCAGTGATGTTAAGGTGGTCAATGGTGAAGTCTGAAGACATAAAGATGATGTCCCCTTTGGTTTGAAAGATGATATTTTGCCTTGTATAATGTTTGTGTGAGGTAGAGCTGCAGTTTATTGAGTGGTCGTACATAAAATGAATCTCCTAAAGGCCAAAGCAACTGAAAAACTACATGGGAGGTGTACCTTAAAACGATGCTGCGGCCCAGTTTGGGTGAGCCAAGTATATAAAGATTTCGGGGAAAATTTCTCGAAACTTGAGAAGTTAAAGACAGGCCGAGTAGTGAGCATACAAAAAAAAGACAAAAACCGCGAGACGACCGCAATGAGGAATCGACGGGTATCAGCAGGAAACAAATCACCGAGACAAATTTGCAAGGCGATTTCGCAGAAGATAATTGATCAAATAATCAGAAATCGGCTCCATACAACCAACGTGGGGGCTCATAAACAATGATAAAGCTACAAGAAGACTGGCAATAACCGCCTTTCACCATTTTGTTTGTTTGTTGGATAAGAGTGTTGGTGTGTTTTTTTTTTTTCTCTCTCTTTTTTTTTCTTTTTTCGTTTTTTGTTTTTTTATTTAGAAATATGTTTGTTTGCTTGTTTTGTTCTGGGGATCTTTTCTATCCTTTGAAAAAAGAATTGATTCATTTAACAACTAATTGATCGGGTTTTCAAGCAGTTTAAATACTGCTGCATTTCTCATGTTTCTAAAGGTTGGTTATCTTTAATGAGGTATATGATGTAGCGTTTATGTTCCTGTCTTCGGCATTTTTATTCAAAACACGATTGTCAGGAGCTTTGAACATGTTAAAGAAAATCGGTATAGGATAGTTCCTACCTCTGGCAGTTACTTTCAATTTGAAGTCAGAGATACGTGATAGAAACGTCATAGAAATGAATATGTATAAGCACGTACGTAGGAATTCCACGTACAAATTTCTTAGAGAACCCATTCCAGACTGTCGACCGCTTGCGCAGCTCAATGAGTTACTCGTCGGTTCACTGTCTCAAGAGCCCGAGTTCGAATCCCGCTCTCGCCTTGTGTATTTTTGCTGTAATAAAGTGATAACAATGGCGTTTATTTCGTCAGAATTCAAGTATCACAGCTGTAACTGATACATATTCATTTTTGTGACGTCAAATTCGAAGGTAACTGCGAGAGGCAGGAACTATCCTCTACCAAGAAAAGCTCGAGTGAGCAGGGTGAGTTCAGAAGAATATCATATTAGAAATGTGCCTTGAAAACGGCCCTTTTTTCAATGTGACAAGGGACAGAAAAAGTATTTTGCCCGAACATACACTGTAATTCATAATCAACCATCGATATAACAATGGACTTAAAGTACACATTCAAAGAAAATCACAAATATGGCAATTGATGTATCACTAGAAACTGGAAAGCTAACAGATAGCAATCGTATCAGTTTTACGTCAACTGCGTTTCAGGTAATTTAAAAATGATACACATAAAACCACCTCCCATCATCTGTGATACAGGAGCGATTCGCTAAAAAAATAACGATGTTTTACTGACGTCACGAACGGGTTCAACCCTGTCCAAGCAACTTTCCATACAGAAATGAGCATATTTGCAGTGCATTTATTTCTTAAATAATAAAAAATTCAGTGTATTTTAACGTGCTCATGTTTACACCATTCTAATAGAGACATGAAAGCAATCCTAAAAACTGAAATCTCATTTTTAAAATATACAGGATAAGAGTTAATGAACAATCAAAGAAACCACACTTTAAAATTGAAAAGCCCAGGATGATTGCATGGACGGCAGTCGCTCTCTCTGGAAACGCCGAACATAGCGCAGTGTGTGCAGCTGGAAATGCAATTGCGTCTATTTTGTTGATTCCTTTATCACTGTAACGCCTCATTTCCCATCTAAATGATAACATGCACGGGGTTTAGGGAAAAGAATAGATTAAATATTTAGACTGACGCTAATGAAGTGAAAGAAATAACTGAATAGAGGACGACAAAAGAGGCAATGAAAATGTGTGAGATGTTATGGGACATCGTCTGCTTGTGTAATTAACATCCCGCCCGTGACGTCACACATATCAGCGGTGTTTGGAGAGCTCTTCAGGCATGTCAGGTGCTATATCGGGGCTGTATTTTAGCGCCTGCTAATTGATAATAATTAATACTTCGAATATTTCTAAGCGATGTATTTTGACAAACTTGTTGAATCTAAGCTTCACCTACGCAGTTATGAAAATTGAGTCAGTTTTTAAATCAATGAATGTCTACTTTAAACATGTTTTGATGGATTATTATAAGCTTTATTTTCACTGGTTTCAGTGAAATAATTTATTTATATGTTAGATTTTGAACTGACCAATCAATTTAAATGTTTAAGATCAAGGAAAGTAAAAAAATGAATACGAAAGCCTTGAATTTAGGAACTACATTACTTTCACTACAACTCTATTACGACTTTGATTGAATACAAGTGAAAACTTCAGATATTACTTTTGTTTTTATTGAAAGGGGATATATCATAATATTCTGAACATGACAGCCAACATGAACCACCAACGTAAACATTTAGGAATATAATACACTGTTACCAATAAAGTTGAAATGAATTATTTACATGCATTAATGAAATGATGTTGACAATGTTTTCTTCCTATAATTGATTTATATAGAGATTTCCAGATTGTGTTGAATATCATGACTGAGTATTTTGATTTGCGTGACTCCTAAGGCATGTGTATGCTTGCAAGTAAGAAATCACGGGACCTACGGCTTTAAGTCCTCTCTGACGGTAATGGCGAATAATTCTTTATAACTTGAAGGGCGCTATTTTGTAGGTCATCGATGTGGTTTTGAACCAAGGATTCTGGTAACGATTGCAATCGCTTCAGCTCTGAATCATGTCCGTATTCATCTGGAGAAGGAGTAGGGGCAGCCCCCAGAAATTTCATTAAAAACAAAGAAAATATAATAAAATTTACTGCATTTAATGACTGAAAAAAAAACTTTGTACGTTCATGCATTGAAGCATTATACCACTGTACTCCTCCTGGAAAGATCTAAGCTTCATTAGTCATGAATAAATCATTTTCTCATAATCAGTTCGTGAGTGGAACATTCTGAGGTAAGTAAAAAGAATCATTCCAACTTCATAATCAACAGTGTTTGAATCCAGGCACATTTAGAATAAGCCCGAGTCCTAAGTTACGAACTATCTAACCTCGTTGGTTCTTTTGTAAGGTTTATAATCCAAAACTGCTCATATCCCTTTGTTGTTTTACTGGGAATTTTTATTTTTATTCATTTATTTATTTCTAATCTTTTGTCAGTGTAGCCCATTCACCAATAATTAATGGTCTTCCATGGGGCCCTGAATGAACATATTTACACCAAAATGCATAACGTATATACAGAATAGTTAAGAATAAAATTCCATAACAATGTCAGATAGATATACAAAGAAATAATAGATGGGGCACAAACGAATATTTCGTTTATAGAATAAACATAATCAGTAACTTAGTTCAGTTGCAGAACCAAAGAGGAAAGTATATTCATTAGCCCCATCGTGCATGCTGTGCATAAATCATGTGAATATTTCAGAGAAGCACGTACCTCGTAGTGCATGATCGCCTGAGCTATTCACAAGTTACAACTTTGTTTAAACAATCTCTTAAATGAATTAAAGGAGGGAACTTTTCTTATCGAATTGTCCAGCTTATTCCATTCAAATATAGAAGATACAATATATACACCGTCAGTAATGGATAAAACTTCAGTCAAAATAGGTCCTGAAGTTACACATAGTTTAATAACGCAGAGATTATGTTCGCATCGCGACGCCGACAGTGCCGTTAACATATGAACACTGATCCAAAATAACTCCGCCACAAGGTGGCGCTATATCCACTATGGCGCACTAACTATTCAGTACTATTTTAATTCATTAGATAAAATGAATCTAATTCCGAATAAAGATTTACAAAGATATTTACAAAGATTTACAACAAACTCTTAAAATATACATTAATGTGACTAGTTTTCTACAACTCTCATCTACCAGATATTTTATACTATGCAAAAAACGATAGGCTATAAACATCTTTAGCATGCCGTTCAAGAATCATTGCGTGTTCAAAAATATTCCCTTTAAAATATTTGATTTAATTGATGTATTTATGTTCTTCTGCACTGATACATGTACAAATTATTCAGATAACATACATAAAATAAAATACACAAGAATTTTTACAATGAATCATAACACAAAGTATTTGTAATAATCATTTACAGAACAAATGATAAATTTTCATTTTTTTTTTTTTTGTCATGCAAGATTATTTGCAGAAGAAGGACTGCCATTATAAGCAATGTGCCTGAAAATATGGCAGCCCCATATATTGTCCCAGATATACACCTGAAATTTTTTTAAAATGTGAATGACGTTTAATGAGTTAAACATAAGATTTAATTAAAAATAAGATTATTTGCAGAAGGACTGCCATTATAAGCAATGTGCCTGAAAATATGGCAGCCCCATATATTGTCCCAGATATACATCTGAAAAAAAAAATGTGAATGACGCTGAATGAGTTATCCTATTCCTACTCACATTATTATCATATAACAGTTATCCGGCAATCATCCTAATTTATAAACAGGCTGACGATATCAATACAATTATATTTCCTTACGTGAAATAGCAAATATTACCTCATATTACTAGTGGCTATAAGAAAGATTTTATAGATTATTTTGAAATAAATTCTCGAAAAACTGACAATTAATATAGGGCTTTACTCAGGAGGGCTGTATCATCAGTACACTGAAGTATTGCTACCAGGTTCCCATGTATGCTAGGTTTCGTAATAGGAAACACAGATTTCAAAAAATTCATGTAATTTAACTATTTATTTCCAGGTATCAAATAAGTATCTTGTGAAAGAGCAAATCATATGCTATTCAGTGGTAATTTGTTTCGGTTTCTAGAGTCACGTATCACTTAGCACCATTGTCTTCCAAATTTTGTGAGGAATCTCTGGTGGTTCACTTTCATGTGAAACACAATAGGCAGGGGTGTGAGCTGAATGGCCTAAATTGTCATAGCTCTTCCTATGCATCTGTCAGTAGAGGTGCAATCACACATCGCAGATTGACGGCGGTTCACGGCGGTTCGGCAATCCGCCGTGAACCGCCTAAGACCGTGTTAACACCGTACACAAACCCTAGTCACCCGTTACTCATCCGCCATGAACCCTGATGTTCGCATCGTGTTGAAAACGTATTCAAAACGCGTTTAAAGGCTTTCCGCCAACGCTTTGACACGCTTCAAGGCGGTTTGAGAACCGCTGTGAACTGCCGTCTAATATTATCACTGAGTTTAGGCTTAACCTGTTGCCTACTGAATTATAATATTTCCGTATATACATAATACAGGGACCCCCATTCCGGTAGCCAGCGGGTTAACACATTTTTTTTTTAACTTCTCAAAGCATAGCACAAGATTTTTAAGTAATGTAAACTTAAGTGAGATTTTCAGAGGGAACAGAAAGCATTTTCGTTCAGCGCAAGTATGCATCCTCTATCAATTTTCAATAAGAACAGACTTTTGTAAATATCAACTAGGTCAAATCGTAATACGAAAATTGTTATTTTTTTTTCCTCTTTGCCCTCTTGGTCTTTGATGTGTATGGGATCTTGCCATTCATATGTGTGCAATGGTTCTTTGGTAGGCAAATTTGTCGTCTTTGCATTTTCTACATGTTCTAATATCATCTCTAATTTCTTTGCATGTTTCTAATCTACAAAGACTTTACAAAGCAACAATCCAAAAGCTTAGATATGTATCACCTCATTAACAGAAATTTGAAGGGAAACAAATCCGTTATAAAAATTGGCGCATCCAGGGCTCATTACAAAAGACTTCTTATTGACAGCATGCCTTTCGTGTTTTCCAAAAATGTGAACCACCTTGGATTCTGCGCACACACACAAAAATTGAAGACAATGGTGTTCACTAATGCATGGCCATGAAAACCTAAACGAGTTAGCAATGGGGAGCGTATGAATTATACATTTGTATGACATGAAATTCATTACCTGGAAATATATAGTAAATTTACAGGAATTTTTCAGAGTTGGATTTCCTTTTTACAAACGCCCGGTATACACCTGGGTCGAAAGCAAAGCACTTAGTCTACGAGATGTCAACAGCGAGCAGACACAGAACATGTCAATGAGACTCATCACGGGCCTTCACCAATGTTTCCACATACTTGATTTTTCAGGTTATTCTGCAACTAAGAATTCGTTTTTAGTAGAGCTAATAAATTCGATCTAAACATAAAGGACATTCTTCAAATATTGTGATTTTGCTTTGATTTTATTAATTTCCTTGCAGGTTATACACTAGCATTTTTAGGAACTAAGCGCCGAATAACTCTCCATTATGAACTGGATATTTTAAACGATTTTTATTTTCTTACAAACGTGCATAAACATAATTGAAATGGTATGAATATTTTGATAACAAGGTATATAATATCTTCAAAACCCTACCGACCCCAATCATATTTATCATTTTTTCACGATCTTTTATTCTATTCTTTCTATATATCATACCTAGTTCATAGGTATGCGCTGCGGATGACCTTTTCCATCATCCGCTGATCGACTGCGGCACACAGTGACGGCGAGGAGTATGATGATGACTATGGCCAGGAACACGATGATGACAATGAGGATGATAACGAGAATGTTAATGTTACTGCTGGATTCGCTTGGTGAGAGGGATGAGTCGGAGCTGACGGGAGGGTAGTTGCCGCATCGGGGGAACCCCTCTGGTACCGGGGGAAGATCAGATTGGTTTCCGACACGGACTAAGATCCCCATACCATCCTAGAAATAAAACAATACAGACAATTTTAGTACAGGTGTACTGGTTCGGTGGGTAAGTCACCGGACTGTGGATCACAGCTTGAAAATGTTTGCGGGTAATAATACTAACACTTTGAAGCGCACTAAAGCATTTTCGCGATGCGCTATATAAATGTAACATATTTCTATTATTGATATTATCATCATCATCATTAGTGGTAGTAGTAGGAGAAGTAGTAGTAGTAGTAGTAGTAGTAGTAGTAGTAATAGTAATAGTAGTAGTAGTAGTAGTAGTAGTAGTAATAGTAGTAGTAGTAGTAGTAGTAGTAGTAGTAATAGTAGTATTAGTAGTAGTGGGAGGAGTATATCATCAATATTGCCGTTGTTGTCGTTCTAATTCCTGCAGCAACATAGGCCAAGTTATGTGTCATAAGAGAATCTTGCAGGTAAACTTTAACGTTTGAACTAAAACTACCTTTGACCTTATCATGTGACATCCGATACCACTATAACATGAAGGTCCCCCCAAATACATCTATGACCCAAGTTTAGTTGAAAAGGGAGCTACGGTTGCAAAGTTTTTTGTCATAAGAGAGTCTTGCAGGTAAACTTAAACATTTTACCTCACATGACCTTTGACCTCATCATGTGACATCCGACAGCACCGCAACATGATGTTACCCCTAGTGCATCTATCACCCAAGTTTGGTTGCCACTGGACCAACAGTTGTCAAGTTATGTGTCATAAGAGAGTCTTGCAGGTAAACTTTAACATTTGAAATGAAATGACCTTTGACCTTACCATGTGACATCCGATACCACTATAACATGAAGCTCCCCCAAGTGCATCTATGACCAAAGTTTAGTTGAATAGGGAGCAACGGTTGCAAAGTTGTTTTTTTTCCATAAGAGAGTTTTGCAGGTAAATTCTAACATTTGACCTCAAATGACCTTTGACCTTACCATGTGACCTCCGACAGCACCACAACATGATGCATCTATCACCCAAGTTTGGTTGCCATTGGGCTAACAGTTGTCAAGTTATGTGTCATAAGAGAGTCTTGCAGGTAAACTTTAACGTTTGAAATAAAATGACTTTTGATCTCACCATGTGAAATCCGATGCCACTATATGAAGGTCCCCCAAGTGCATCCATGACCCAAGTTTAGTTGGAAAGGGAGCAACGGTTACAAAGTTATATGTTATAAGAGAGTCTTGCAGGTACTATATAACAATGTGACCTCAAATGCCCTTTGACCTCATCATGTGACCTCCGACAGCACCGCAACATGATGATACCCCTAGTGCATCTACCACCCTAGTTTGGTTGCCACTGGACCAGCAGTTGCTAATTTATGCATAAGAGAGTCTTACAGGTAAACATTAACATTTGTGACGGACGGACGACGGACGCCATTTGGATCCCTTATAGTCTCGCCTTCACCTCCGGTGAGCGAGACAAAAATAAGTAATCTAGATAATTGAATATAAACTAAATGTTGAAGCTTATTATGCAGCATAATAACAAACTATTCAATGAAACTAAATGTATTCAGATCCAAATGTTAAGTCTTGCTCGTGAATCCATACTATCAAATTTGTTTGGCATTTTTTTTTTATTTATTAATATCAATATCATCAGTAGTGGTAGTGTAGTAATAGTAGTAGTAATAGTACTAGTAGTAGTAGTAGTAGTAATAGTAGTAGTAGTAGTAGTAGTAGTAGTAGTAGTGGTGGTGGTGGTGGTGGTGGGAGGAGTATAGCATCAGTACTGTTGTTGCTGTTGTCGTTCTAAGTCTCGTTCGTCTTTTTGTTATCTAAGGAAAGGTTTTTTTTTTTTTTTTAAACGTAGTAATCTAGATAATTAGATCTAAACTACAATTTGAAGTTTAAAAGGCAGCATAAAATACAAATATACTTTGCCTTGAGAGTTTCTGGTTAAAACTATGGGCAACAGGTGACTCCGAAATAGTACTATTCACTGAGGGGCGCAGCCCCGAAGTGAATGGTACTATTCGCGTCACCGAGGCCCATAGCTTTAACCAGAAACTCGAATTATGGCAGAGTATATTTGTTTTATAGTTTGGATCAAGATTTATATGTCTTTGTACATTAATTTGATTTTCTTATTTTATATTTTTCTTGATTGATAAACGGCCCCGTTGTAAATCAGCCAAGTAGGTGAAGTGGGTTTTTACCTTTTATTAAAATAAATCATTCAAATGACACCAAATCAATATTCTTTATTTCATGTTTATGTCTTATTGAATGCTTTATGGCACTAAACGTAGTACGGATAAACTGCAAAGTGATCGGAAATTGAGAAACGCAGTAGCCGTGACACCGCGAGAGTTCCCCTATGGTGCGCACTCGAGCTCTCGTATGCCCCACTGAATTTTCATTTCGCGCATAGATTTTGCGTACTGTGACGTCATTTCACAAATAGTATATACTATGTGGAAAATGTCGTCATAAGAGTGACGTCATTTCCCTAATAGTATATACTATTTGGGAAATGTCGTCATAAGAGTGACGTCATTTCCCAAATAGTAAACCTTCATGCCAACATTCTGAAATAGCTAAAAATACCAATGATCACGTGAAGGTCTTGAAGCCAATCATGAAAGGGTAAATTTCTGATCCAAAATATAATAACAAACTATTCAATGAATCTAAATGTATTCAGATCACCTGTACTAAAAGTCTTGCTCGTGAATCCTAATAGTCTCATATTGTTTGGCAGTTTTGTCAAAAGGTACACATTATAAGTGTTTTAATTATAAGCGTTACATTATAAGTAAAACAAAATTCACAGTTTTGTAAAAGAGAGACTCCATTTCCTATTTCGCAGTCAAGCCAACATTTGAGGTATTCATTGACTCTCTTAACAGCAAAGTGTGTGGTACACGAGGGAGAGTTTTATCCCCACCTCAAGATGGTATTCCATGTGACAATGAAGAATCCACCATCCTGGATTGTCGGCAACGAATTCGATGACGGTGTAGCCCCCGCCGGGTACGTTGACGGTGTCCTTCTTGGGAGGGTGGTCGTAGTTTCTGACGATTCCGCCATCTTTACGAATAGTAGCAGTGCAAGGAAGAAAATAATCGAAAATATTTTATCTCCCTTTGAATAGCACACCTACTATACCAGTCATGTTGAATATAGTGCGAGTCAGGAAAAATGTAACACTTTCTTAGGCGAGGGTCGTTTTAAAAATTGCGGATTAATAGAGTATTTATTAGCATGTGTGGATATAGTGTATTATTCCTTTGTTGTCTGGTTACATTTGTTTTGTCTGTTACGATTTAGCGCATCAAAGCCAGTGTTTGAAATAGAGTTTAAAACCAGTTTGCGCCAAGTCGTATGATTATGTGCTGAAACAGAGACAATAACATCCGCACAAGCAATACGAGTTTAGTTCATGCATACATGTATGTTCGATCAAGACTAAAAAAACAACATGAAAACCAAAAGCCAGAAATCATAACAATCATTTATCTTCAGTGAAATATCCCTTTTCACAGTCATGTTGGACACATAGCTTTTCGCCTTTAGTCTTCCACATGCTGTTCGTTTCTCTCCAGTTGTAGTTGTATCGTAGTATCGTAGCATAACAATAAAAAGAATATATTAATCATATTTACAATAATAATAATAACAAACAGAGCTTACTTTTATCTAGTTCAATGACTTCTTCCTTGGTAGTACTTTTTCCTATTCGACCTTGGGCGAGGATACGGAAAGGATGACCATGAAAATGGAACGGATGCTCAATATCGAAAGGCGAGGTGCTCTCATCGATGAGAACAATTTCGATGGTCTGTCCGAGAAAGGGGAACACCATAAAAAACTACTTTTGAAAAATCACTTAAGGCAACTTCACTAGCCCTGTCTATCACCTTTTGGAATGTGCAAACTTTACTACCACCTTTTGAAATGTGCAGATAATTGTGCAATAATTGTAAAGTCTGCACATTTCAAAAGGTGATAGACAGGGATATTGAAATTGCCTTCAGTTGATTTTCAAATTGCACTTGAGTTGAATTTTCGAATGTAGTTTTTATCGTGTCGGGGATAATATTTTTTAAAAGTTTTAAAAAAGTTATATACAATTTTGGTAAACCTCAAAACTGTAAGATTCTTTTTCTAGATTATTTACATGATAAATTGCAAAATAAAGATAATGTTGGCTCTGGGACAAAACACGTGCAAAAAATAATTGTATAAAAACATCAGAATGTCGTCGGGGGAAATAAGTAATTTCAACTGATTAATACATATTGCTTGTTCCAATACTAATGCCGCGATCATGGATCCAAGTTAAATTTTCATTGAACAAGTACCGAAAAAAGAAAATGATACCCCCTCCAATTTAATTGAGGGGAGTTGCCAGGTACTTCATGACGTTGTGAGCCCCCCCCCCCCCCCCCTTCATCACTTTACCTGCGATTTTCCGTTTGTATTAGCTTCTTCTGTTTAACCATTAACCCATAAAACATGAAATACTGCATTATTCTAATAATGAAGTCTTTTGCTACAAGTACCTGTCCTAAATCTGCTTTAATGAACTGAGTACAGGCGCAGAACCTAGTATCACAATCCTCATAACCAGCCTCTTCGAATTCGCATAAATTCAGGTCATAGGCCCCATCCGCGGCGAGTTCATCGTCGAATTGGGACAACAGAGGAAAGTCGCCGAACTCGAGTGTGCGACGGTTCATTTGAGGCATCAGGAATTCGCCCCAGCCGGGTCCAGATGGTGCCAAGGGATACAGATCGGGATCATTGAACATGGGATTGCTGATCTACCGCCATAAGAGAACAAAAAAAAAAAAAAAGATTATGTGATTTATGTCTTTAAAAACTGATCCAGCTCCAGTATGCAGATCTGAACATTATGAAACAAGATTGCTCGTTAAAAAGAAGTACTCGTATTTCGGGGATGTTAATGACCAACAGTAAAAAAAAAAAATGCATGTTTTGTTTGATTTAATTCTTAGGTTCGGTAACAAACAAAAATACTGATAAAAACATGGCTTGTACAAAAAGACTGCTTACCGTTGTATTTCCGTAATTCCGTAACCACGGCCTTAGTGTTTCGCTGAGCGAAAGATTTTTTTTTTTGTATTGTAATAACAAGCAAAGTAATTTTCTCTTTTAACTTTGAAGACACCGTAACACGTTTTTTGGACGTGGCAAATCTGATTATGCTAATTAGCGAAGCCATGTTTTTTTCACTTGTTTGTACGTCCGTCGGTCATTGGAGCATCAAATCACTGGGGATGGCTCCCCAGTTTTTCCCAGTTTTCCCCATTTGTCCCGTGGAATTTGGACTCTAGAGAGTCCAGAAAGTTCACCAGAGATTCTTAGTTCCGGCCAAAGAAGTGAGTTTAATTATAATGTAATTATAAACAAGGAAAATATAGCTTTTAATTTTGTACTTTTTGAAGTAAATATGAACATGTGCGAAAGTGAACGTGTATCGTACTGTGCCAGTAGCTAGCTATAGGATAGCTATCGTGATTTTATTCTGATATTACACGATAGCTATAGATTGCTGCCATAGGCCCCTGTGTTGAAAGATGTGACCTTGAAATATTATGCCTCCAAATCACACTTTCTCATGCCCGGTTAACCCTGCAAACTACCTTCCAAGTTCGCCAGTGGACCAGTCGATCATACTGTGATATCAAAACCTGAAATTTATTTTTCAAACTCAAAATATCGACTTTTGATTGATACGGGATCCTACCTTCTTGTTGATTTCGCCGCTTGATTAATTTCCATTTCAATAGCGCGACCTCCGACATCTACACCCGCTGGTCTCGGCCACAGGCGCTAGGCGAAGCAGTGTTGCACTCTCGCACGCACTCTGCGTTCGCCGACACATGCGAGAGTGCAACGCTGCTTCGCCTAGCGCCTGTGGCCGAGACCAGCGGGTGTAGATGTCGGAGGTCGCGCTATTGAAATGGAAATTAATCAAGCGGCGAAATCAACAAGAAGGTAGGATCCCGTATCAATCAAAATTCGATATTTTGAGTTTGAAAAATAAATTTCAGGTTTTGATATCACAGTTTGATCGACTGGTCCACTGGCGAACTTGGAAGGTAGTTTGCAGGGTTAACCGGGCATGAGAAAGTGTGATTTGGAGGCATAATATTTCAAGGTCACATCTTTCAACACAGGGGCCTATGGCAGCAATCTATAGCTATCGTGTAATATCAGAATAAAATCACGATAGCTATCCTATAGCTAGCCAGTAGCACTACTGTTGTGTTATTGTTGTTTGGCATACATTATAAAAAGGGATAGATGCAAAAGGATGTTTATAGAACATAATAATAGGTACTGATACCGAGTTTCTGATGAGTTTGGTCATACAAATATGTATATTCATTGACTTTCAGTGAAGTATTGAGTCAGTCAGTGTAGGTTTAATTTGTTGCACAATGTTCAAGCACTGTGTGTGCATCAGGCAGAGTGTTAATTTCATTTTATTCTAATTAATTATTCATGAAGCAAGAGTCAGTATGATATTTGAGGTTCATGTGTGGAAAATTAGTCTGTCAGTAACAGGGCTTGTGAATTTAAGAGTCACAGAACTTTTGTTAATTATTAGCTCTTGAACTTTAGGGCTACTGATGGTTTCTTTTTAATCTTCTTTCTGAGGAAGTTTGAAGGTCATTTTAATAAGCAAGTTAGACAAGTTGGTCTAATTGATTTAATACGGTGAATACTGGTATTTTTCATTGCATGTCAAAGTCAAATCAGATTTATTTGGCAAGTCAGCCATTAGAGGGCTTAAATGCAAGTCTTATGTGTATAAGCTGTTAGGATTATGAATTGTTGGCTATAAACATGACAAATATAACTAGAGTCATAGTCTTGACTTCTGACAAAAGAAAAGGGGTCTTTTTCTTGGAAAGGTCTTTTCTTAAAAGTGAATTATGAAGAACACAACAAACAAAACTTAGGTTGTGCAATACTCATTAATTTACTGTATTTTCTCTGTCTATTCCATTACAGATTGAATTCTGATATCACATGTTCTACTCTACTATTACTTCGAGAGAATAGTAGTCTGAACCCTAATACAATTCTAAGCCTGGAACTTTATTTCGTGGTCAGTGAGCCACTTAGGATTATAGCTAATATAGTTTACCATTGTGGAGACTGGTACTCAGAACCGCTGAAATACAGTTGGGGATCTACACTGATTTATGGATATCAAAATTTTGAGCTATTTGGTATAATTATTGTCAATTTTGAACGGAGTCGGATTAGAATGCAAGTAAGGTGAATAAAAATAACATGATCATGTTCTTTGAAAGAAAACTGATAAATCTTGGAAAATGATAATGAAAAGGATAATAAGGATATGAATTTCTTCGAAACAAAGAAAAGACATTTCCTTTACCCTTTGCAAATCTGAGGCCAGGTAAACTCTGCGGAACTTCTTATTCGACGAGGCTGTAGGCACTGCAAAGAAGAAGAAAAGAAGAAGAAAAAGATAATTTCAAGGAACGAAGTACGAACAGTGCACTTATTTCGTCTTGATATACCTGGTAAAATGAATATTCTTGGAGAAAGCATCCAGATGATGAACCGTATAGAGAAAATTGAAAACCTTGGCCATCTAGAAGGTCTTGAGAACCTTCTTAATGATATGCCTAAGTGTCCCGGCCGGAGGTGAAATCAAGCATGAAGGAGGGATGGGGCGCCATCTTGCTGACGTTCAGTAAAGACGAAATCTTTTCGTGGAAATCTGTGGCACATTCTGAATGCAAAATACAATATCAAGATGCACCTCAGTCTCGTTTTGCTAGTCAAAATAGGTCTGTGATTCCAATTTCACAAGCACAAACACGCAGGCCGAACAAACACACACTCGAAGGCCCACGCATACGCGTCTTTCCGATCCCCTTAAATGAAACCTTTTACTCACCCAGCGACCTCAATTCGTTGACAGTGGTGACGGTATCTGGGTCTTGGAAGCTCCTTTCCATGTCCTGGAAGATTTCTCCTTGTCTGTCCACCGACGGGTCACTTTGGGGGATTTCATCGGGCGCGCCCTCGTACCTGATAATGGCCAAGCCGTGCAAACCCGTGCCCTGATTGTAACCTCTGACCTTCAGCCAGTAGTTGCCAACATCTTGAGAGGCATTCAGGACAAAGTCGTACCTACACGGTTCAAAGACATTCAACTATTTTTGTGATTCAATGTTTTAAAGCTACATTCGATCAATATGGACGCGATATTCAAAGTATACAAACAACCTACAATAAATTTGTGTAAGGTAGGACGTATCATTGTAGCAAACACAGCGCTGTACACAATTCTAATGGTTAACGGTTATGGAGTTTCAAGAAATTGAAGGATAAGTCCACTAAAAACATGGAAGAAATGGCAATTCGATTCCACAAACCGACCTAAATTCACAGGTGCGCAAAACCTACTCAATTCATTTCAACTCAAAAATAAATATCTGAAGTGATGATGATGATGTGTGGCTTTCTTGTCTTACCTCTCTCCTCCATAGAGAAAGAAGGCGTCCACTTCTAGAGGCTCGAAGTCGTCTCCATCGGTTGAGATGAGGGTAATGTTGTGGTCGTCAACTGATATCTTCAAAGGGATGTTGGTGATGCCACTACTGATGACCCGGAAGCGATACCGTTTACCCTGTGAAGGTTCAGTTAAATTTCAAATATTTTTAACAAGTCGAAACACCATAAAAACCGCGAAATACGTTATAATCGGCGATAGAATGAAATCATTTAGGATCTGTAATATGTGTGAAGTAGTGTTTTGCATTATTTGAGATTTGGTAGAATTTGAAGGATTTCAAGGTTAACTGAATATTGCCTTTAGGTTCAACGGCTAGATCATGCCATGATGTCAATTTCTTTGAATTCTACTGGCCAGGTTTGGCAATTTCCCGGGAAATACTGCGAAATACCGGGAAATACTGGGAAATACCGGGAAATACTGGGAAATACCGGGAAACACTGGGAAATACTTAGTCAGTACGTGGGCAGTATACCTGAATATGCAGTATACCCCCCCCCCCCCAACATTGTGTGCCTTCATTATACCATATACAGATGATGGCAAAGATTATTGGAACAATGTATAATTAATGGTAAACATCACTATGTGAAAGGTCTTGCCCATTTATGAATATTATTAACCTTCTGCAGCAATTTACTACAAAAAAATACATTTGTTTTTGGAGTATTTTGCAGCAATCCCCAGTATTTCCAAGACAAGGAGCCTAACACTGTCCCAAGACCTAACCCATACGGTATATTTGAAGCAGTAACATGTACATGTATATGACCCCTAACATGAAAACGCTATCTTTTTATTACTTTATGTGTTTAAGCTTATATTTTTCTCATGAATGTGTACATTTTGGCCCAATTTGTGCGTGAAAAATCTTCTCTGAGGTATTTACCTGTCATTGCTTTAACACAACCCCAAACCCAAGCGTGTAGTATACCCTTGTACATTGCATATTCTAAGCATCTGTATGATCCTCTACCATTAAGAAGTCACTATTTCTTTGCCTGAGGTGTTTAATCTTCTCTATAATGTACGTAATTTAATGCAATTCATTGCTGAAAAATATCATTTCAGGAGTATCTCCCAGTATTTCCCATTTTTGTCCAAAAATGCTAGGCGGTATTTACCGGCCAACCCTGCTACTGGCAGACTAGAAATTAGTATATGAACTTTTCATTTCATCCCACATGTCACTAAAAAAAACCCCGAATATTGTTTGTTGTTGTTGTTTTTTTTTTTGAAGTTCTGTCTGTTCGTTTATTGTCCGTGTGTTTGGTTTTTTATGTTTTTGTTTTGTTTCATATTTTAAGCAAATGGACTCTCTGAATCTCTGAATGTTTAGAATAACGGTCACTTATTACTGTAATATCTGATGTATATTTTTGGCCAACAAATCTAGATTAAAAAGAGCAAAAGCAATGACCTGTTGGACTTTATAGAGCTCCCTAGGCGTGGCGGACGACGTCGACCCTCCAGCGCTATACGAGGCGAACGCTCCCTTCCCGTTGATGAGTATCGACAATGGTTCATCACCGGTACCTCTGAAGTGGTGATCGAGATAGATGTCTACAGTTCCTTTGTGCAGCCAGTCGTTGATCACGACTTTATACTCGGGTAGGTCATAGTCGTACAAACTGCTATGTTCATTTGCCTATAACGGTTAAGAAAGACAGACATTTCACGGTAAGTTGCAGTCGCTCAAATTGCTATGTTGGTTTAGAAGGACAGACATTTTGTAAGGTAAGTTGAAGTCACAGAAATTAAAGGCAGTTTGCCTGTAACTGTTCAGACAGACATTTCTAAAGTAGGGTGCAGGTACGTTGCTGTATAATGGTTTGCGTATAATGGGTCAAGGAGACAGAATTAAGTTGAAAAATTGTTAAGGCAGTTTTCCTATGCTAAATCGGAGAGACAAGGTTTAAAAGTGGCAGAAAAGGTCATATGTTATTATTTGGTTTGGTGATAGTGATACCTGTGCCTGGGAAGCGAAAAGCGAAGTGAATCGCTGTAACCGTCAGGTCTCTCCTCCTGATATCACTGATTGGGGATGTGCAGATGGACCACATACACCGCGGTTTCCCCGTACTCTTGTACGAATAGTGCAGTGGGATCTTTAACGTGCAAAGGTGGTAACTCCTTTACACGGGACCTCCATTTAACGTCCTATCCGAGGGACGGAGTGTTTTTCCCCCTGTAGCATAGCCTGCGTCTATGAAACAGGGGAGGGGCACGATAACACACAACTTAGGCTTCAGTCATCCGCCTGGGTTGGACTCGAACCCACGATCTTTGGTTCGACAGGCAGACGCTTTACCGACTGAGCCAACTCGCTCCCTAGTTTGTGCTAAATAAGACCAAGAGAAGTCTGAAACCCAGCAGGGTTTTCAAACAGTATGAACAAGCTTTTCGAGAGATTATAGTTAAAAGGATTATTTCCGTGAGAAATCCCTGCAGTACAGTGTAATTCAATATAAATAGAATACCTGGTTAGACTGCCTGATGATTAATGGGCCGAATAATCCGTCAGCCCGATGCATGCCAGTATGAGCATGCCACCAGTGAGTGCCCGGATGATCAGCAGTGAAGTTATACCTGGGAAAAGAAATACATATCGGAGAAACGGCATGCAATCATGTAGTAAATTAATCATTACGTCAAAAAGAAAGATACCGTGAGTTTCCTCATTTTAAAATTCCGTTTAAAATAATACCGTAGAAGAAAAATCACATAAGTCAGAATAAGGGGATAATACATTGAAAGAAATTTGACAAATGCAAACAACTCTGGCAACTCCCTTGTAAATAATAAACACTGAACGAAATGAAAATGGGAGAATAATAATGTCCCCTTATTCTGACTTATGCATGTATCCAGACTTCTAGCTGAGATCCAACTGCGGCATGCGGCTTCTCATTGTTCATTAACTCATCTGCACCAAAATAAAGGATCAAAAAGGGTTGAAATTCTGTCTGTCGGTCAATTGGATTCGGTCACGCCTAACTGCTGGCCCGCCTCTGTGGTCTAGTGGTAAGGCATTGGCGTTCTAAGCCAGTGACCCGGGTTCGATTCCCGGCGGAGGCATTTTTTCAACCCTTGATTCAAAATGGATGACAGCTCTGGGAAACACTGAGGGAGCTACGCAATTATTATTCTCCCATTTTCATTTCTTTCAGTATATATATATATATATATATATATACCCATATATACATATATATATATATATATATATATATATATATATGTGAGACGATTGAGAGAATAATAGCGTAGCATGAATCAAAGTTCCCCAGAGCTGTCCTACCATTTTAGAAATGTTTGCAAAGGTTGAAAAAATTTCTCCGCCGGGAATCGGAAAATTCCGCATCTTCCTAGATTATGAACCACTGTTTTGTCTTGTTTTGTCTTCTTTTCTTCAATTTTGCGAGCGAGCGAAGCGAGCGAGCCAAAAATAACCATTTTTTGTTGTTTTTGTTATCAAAATACACTATAGGCATTATGATAACTAAAATATATATATATGGTCACCTCGCTGCCAAATATGACTCTATTTTGGCACATTGCTGGTCTATTGTTTTCTTCTTGAAACCACCGTTTTATATACTTCGAGCTAGTGCAGCGAGCATAGAATCACACTGTTTTTTTTTTTTATGGTAGAAGTAGTAACCCCTTCTCACTTATCGAGTTCGATTGTTTTCCCCAAACCATTAATATGAAACGAGCGCGCGCGCATCGAGGAAAAATATACCTCTTCCATGATGGTTATTTCATCGTCAGAATACACTTTTAAGCCTACGAGGGAGCAAAGTCAACAACCGATAAAGCTATACGCATTATATTCGTCACCAAAATACAATAGAGGGTTTTTGTAAATTTTTAAACCACCTCGCAGCCCAAATATTATTATGATGTTTTGGAATCTCGGTGCTGAAATAAGCTACTTGCTGCCCGAAATCATCTTGTATCTAGCTTTTACAAGCGAGAGTAGCGAGCGAGTTAACGAAAAAAAAGATGGGATTTTTAACATCTATATACAAACTGATATATAGGCCTTTATCTACTAAAAGTGTATCTGTTTTGGGTCAACTTGACGTTCGATTTCTTGGTGTAATATTCAGGTTTGGTTATATTACTTTCTATGTGTAGAAGAATAGTATAACATTAGATAGAGATACAAGATGAAAACTCCATTTTTCTTTCATAAGAACAGTAATTATCATCGATATTGGTCAATGCGATAGTTAAATGCGAGGGAGCGAAGCGAGCGAGCATTTAAAATTTCACATTTTCTGTCCTTTTCTCTTTCTTTCCACTCCCTTCTTTCCTTTTCCTTTCTTTCTCTTTCATTTCTCTTTTCCCATCTTTTTTTTTTTCCAGTTTGGAAATTATTGGGGGGGGGGGGGCGCAAAATGATATCTTTGCCCCACCCCGAAATTTTCTTTGGGGGACAAACTGCCCCCCTGCCCCCCCCCCCGATCGACGCCTCTGCTACTACTATACTTCTACCACTACTACCACGACTACTACTACTACTTCTATTACTACTACAACTACTACTACTACTACTACTACTACTATACTTCCACCACAACTATTATAAATATTTCTACTCTCTCTTATACCCTTTTTTTCACATTATAGTCTAGTAAAAAAAGTCTGTTCACTTATACACATTAACCAATCTGAATGGATTTTGGGATGTGTTTGGATATCGGGTGACGAAACACACCTTCCATAATACTAATTCTACTTCTAGCTGATAAAGACCATGCAAAAGAAGGATATGCTGTTATACTTCTTCTACTACTATTTTTACTCCCCTTTCTCCTCCTCATCTTCCTACTCCTCCTCCTATGACTACTTCTATTATATACTACCACTACTTCTTCACTATATTACTACTACTACTACTACTACTACTACAACTATTACTTCTACTACTACTACTACTACTACTACTACTACTACTACTACTATTATTACTCTTACTATTTCTACCATCCTATCTGCGCTCAACATTGTTTCTTTAACTAACATCTTCACTTACCTGAATGTATTGTGTGATGTGATAGGACACTGTGTTACCATAAACACACCGTCCATGTACTGGTTCGACTTCTGATGAAGACCATGCCAATGAATGGTAATCGCTTCACCGTTGTCCATATGGTTGGTGGTGTCGACAATGACTTCGTCGCCTTCACATACCTGAGAAAGATTAAAGAGAAGCCTGAATTCTGCGAGAAGGTGAAACTTAATTTGTGAGATTTCGCAGTCTTGTCATTCTGGGAAAATATCATTGTGAAAATCTCCCCTGACAAGAATATCTCCTCAAATGCTCTCATTTTTATGTGACAAGAATCAGCTTTAGTGTTTTTCGAGGAGAAAATATTTGCATGTAATCCCATAATTATACCCATTACTATATGATTGCGTCTGTGATTTTCAAGAAGATTTATTTGATTTCTTATCATTGAGTTGATTTCAAAACCACAAGATATCCATACATTTCCATTTAGTTATAAATTACTTTTTAACTTACAACTGATTTGAAAAATTTTATTCTCAAGTAATCATAACCGATTCTCTCATCTTTGTGTGTTTTTGTTTACTTTTTGTCTGCTTTTGCTTTGTGTACTTTGTGTTTTTGTTGTTGTTGATGCTCCTGCTGTTTGTAAATGGTAAACCCAGAAAGTGTTACTATTTGATGAATGTTACCTTAAACCTTGCGTCCACTAGGGCGCGGACAAGAAGTGGAATGCAAAATTACTACATCCGCATTCATTCGGTAACCTGTTCGCATGTTCCTGAACGATTCCGCTCACTGTCCTAGCGTTCCTAAACACTTCCTGGCGTTTCCGCACCTTCGGTTCGAGAGGGCAAAATTTCCGCATCTAAACCTAACCTGGCGTCCACTAGGTCGCGGACAAGACCAGCAATTCAAATTAATAAATCCGCATTCATTCGGCAACCTGTCCGCATATTCCTGAAATATTCCGCCCACTGTCTTCATCATTCCTAAACACTTCCGCATGTTCGGCAGAGCCTCTGGAGAGGGCAAAATATCCGCGTCCAAATTTTGGTCCCTACCAAAATTCTTACGCCGAAACGATCTTCCTCATACCTTCGACAACTTGTCCCTAACCCTTCTTTAGTTTATCTGGGGCTTGTCCGCAAACGCTCCTCTAGGCCTCCGCTATGGGGGCAGCTTCACTGATGCATATATATCAAAATGTAAAACTTTGCATGATTTCCTCATATTGTCCGCATAGGTAAATGACACTCCTATGTCTGTCTGCAGTAGGTCAGCAGACGTTGGCAGGAATGTCCCAGGAAAAAATGATTCCTTCACTTGTCCGCGGACATGATGCCGAAATGATATAATCATCTTCCGCAACCTTTCTTAATCTTGTCCGCGCTCTAGTGGGCGTCAGCCCTTAATAACCATTGTTAGGATAACGCTCATCATGATGATGTTATGGTGATACAAATAGGTTGGGTAAGATTTACCCAATATTGGGAATAATCATGAATTGTACCTTTTCGTAATATTTTACTTAGTTTTGGGTAACATTCACGTTTCTTTGGTAAATTCAAACCCACAACTGTCAAAATCGGGTAGAATCTACTCAATACTGGGTAAGATCTTTTCCCAGAAATGTGCATGTTATCTTGTTTTATACCAATGGGTAAAATTTACCCAATCTAGTCGTGCTATTTGTGATGATGATTATGATGGTGATGGTAATGATGATTATGGTGGTGATGGTACTGGTGCTGGTGATGATGATGTTGGTGGTGGTGGTAGTGGTGGTGATGGTAAAGATAATGAAGATGGTGTTGACGATGATGATGATAATGGTAATTGTGATGAAAATGATCATAGCACCAATGTTGGATAAAGTGATGTTTGCGTTAAATTACCTCAATCGCTGGTCCTGGTAAACGCCTGTTCGCGACAATAATGGGCCGAGGAACCCCATCTGCTGCTACGCAGTGGTCCCTCTGGCAATCCTCCAGGTTGCATGGGCAATCGTAACAGGCTTTAGACATGGTATAATACCACTCTACGATAAACGTGTACTCACATTGCATTGGTGCAGAATTTGTGCAGTCTCTTAAACATGGGTGAGCGGGCTCATCTGAATTGAAACGTCATTAACATAAACGATAAATAGAAATCTATACAGCAGTTTTCAAAATGAACAGAAAAACATTTTCTTCGTACATTAAACTTAAAAATCTTCCTTTTAAAAACCTCCAACAATCTATAACAAATGGATAAGTGCAGTACGCGTGTAGCCTTTTGTTACATCTTACAATTCCATCAAGTGTCCTTTTTTTAATTGTCCTGTTTAATTTTATTTTGTTTTACTTTGACGCAGATTACCGCTTCATATCTGAAAGAGCCTTCACTGCTCCTTTTTTTTTATTGTTTAACATTCCTTGAAATCTTCAAATATATACTCAGATAGCGTTAAAAGAAACTTACCTGGCGATTCATTAAAACTATCAAAGTTTAGCTGCAGAGGCTCAAGGGTTTTGTTGCGCAGGCAATTAGGATCTAGAAAAGAAGAGGATACATGATTGGGAAAGTTTATAATGAAAATTAAGTATGAAGGTTCACTTCTTCTCTTTTTTTAATTGCAAGAATTATGATTTCCCCATTGTTCATTAACTCGTTGAGCGTTCCTTTTGAATCAGTGCATATTCGTACAATTAAATTGAGCAATCGTTATAATTGGCTTTCTCTTCCACCATTGTACCAATGAAACTGAAAAATACCTAGTGTGCTTATTAAAGTGATATTTGCCATTATCAAAGCTGCACCACGGGAAATAGTATTTGAAGAAAAAAATAAAAGAATATTTGTCATTATTTTCTATTTGAAATTATTTGAGCATACAATGAAGTAAATGCTAGTGTCTGCAATGAGAAAAGAGTATAGCTTATTAATCAATTTCACTTTTTAAGAGACTTTTACAAGTGTCACTTAATACAATTCTCATAATTGTTCTGTCTCTTTTGGTACATACTTGATCTTAATTATGATTTAATATTATTAATCGATGTTTCGCATCATAAAAATTCATATCACGCTGTAGTTGTACAGCTGCTTTTTCTCAGCAATATTACAATATCACGCTTTAAGATAAACATAGGCATGCATTTCTTGAATAAGTTCTTTTTTTCTGCATAAAAAAGAATACCTATATGCAAATAGATATGTATTATTTATTACATTGTGTGTGTGTGTGTGTGTGTGTGTATGCATGCAATACAAACGCTTCTAGAAATTTTCTTTCGCTTTGTTTGAGCCAATACGTGAAACCTTAGATATATGGTTAATTTTGCAGTCACTTTTAGTTGAAACTCCTAAATAGAAATAAACATTTGATCGCACGATCTATATGACAATGAATTGTCCTCCATATTGTAGATCCTTGATTTACAGTTCCAGTCACTAGGCCTTCGTGTCGTATGCACTGAGCCTGCAGTAACTCTGAGAAGCAGCTTTTGTGCGAGCTTTGTGAGGAAAGGTTGTCTATTGTAGCTCTGCTCCCATTGTTACTGGTCAGCTACACAACGAATAAATGAAGAAGTGTAATTTTTTTTCGTACAAACATGTCTTTTCTCCTTTGATTCGAATTTATCAATACAATGTTTTTCTAATCAAAAGATGAATATAACTTAGTTCCGGTCACTTGATATATCAACATCAAGCCCTATTGTCAGATCATTAGACCATAAAGCAAAGCCGCATTTGATGGAGAAGCAAGGGGCCAGTGTACCTCCCCTGTCAGAAAATTTTCCGAAATAAAAATGCAGCCATCTTCTTTATACTTGCAGTAAACACAGTGCAGAACGATTTTCTATGCGTTTAATGTTAAGATTAGAACTATTTCGGACATGGATAACCTCGAATTACCGGCACACCAGTACCGAAGAGGTATGTTGAGAAAAATGAATTAATAAATAAATAAGAAACTACATGTAGTAAATTCTTAAAATGTACGTGAGACTGGTACGTGAAGAATTACAAGGGCGCCAATAACATCTTCTGAAGACACACTCTTAGAAAAATCTACCTTTTGGGGGGCCCGTAAATAGAACCTCCTGGAAAGGGGGGTCTGTATTTATATTTTGAAGAACCCCAACAGGTTCCTTGTATAACCAGTGATAGTTTTAGTGACCCTTTAGAACCCTTTAGAGAACCTTTATAGGCTGTTAATGTACTTTGAAGAACCTTTAAAGGTTCCAAATGTGGGACAAGAAAAGGCTCTACTCAGCACCATTTTTTTTCTAAGAGAGCATACAAGGCTCAGGGGTTTGGGGTCTGTGACTTCTCCCGACAAAACGAACAAAGAGTAAGAATTTTTGATGTCATGATGAGTGGAACAAAGGTGTATGCGTTCAGCAAGGTCAAAATAGCTTCTTTTATCTTCTGCAAAGGTCTCTTGGTCCTATTTAAAATTTTCGAAGAAGAACGTAAGATGTTTCAGTCAGCTTAGACCCTTCTTTCTATACTGTTCTATTGTGATTTCCAATACCATTGATATAGAATGACTTGTTGCGCCAGTACTTCGGTATTGAATAATTAATACCTTGTGTTACAGATTTCCGTGGAGTGTTTAATCCTCCTTTTGTCTGATTTCACATAATACCTCGTCAGAGGAAGTACGACGGCGTTGATATACTTTCAAAATTAAACTTTTCAAAAGAAATGTTATGTGGTTTTCGAAATTACTTCAGTTGGTTAGTCACAGTCTAATCACTCCAAAGTTGATAATCCTGTTTTGTAGAGTAAGATCTTCAAAATGAAAACATGTCTGGCTACATTGTGTTGGTTCTTAGTTGAAAGTCCCTCATTTATTTCATAAAAATGAATAGGAAAGTGCTTACCATGGGAGGTAATCTACGTTGAATCATGAAAGGTACGCATACAAATAAATGATCAAACCGACCTCTCCCATTTTATTTTTTTTTCTTGGCTCCAAACTTGTCTCTGCCGAGTTAAGGAATGCAAGTCGTACAGAGAGGGATAGCAATATCATGCCTCCAAATAATCTTGAAGAGACGTCCCCCCCAAAAAAAAAATAAAAAATAAAAAATAAAAAAAAAAATAAAAAAATCTGCCTTTGGTTTCTTAACACGAGATGCAAGAATTCCCAGCAGCTTGAATTTCTTTCCGACTACAGCTTAGTTAACAACAGACCGACATTATCGGCCTCCCGAATTGACGATTAGGTGAGTGAGGGGATGGTCGGCTGCAGATCGCAAAGAACTGTGAAATTACCAAAGAACTTATTATCTAGATAGTAAAGTTAAGGCTATGAAATGCGAACATTGTTTAAATAAAAACTTTATTGCAAAGTATATTTCTGGTCACAACTTAATTAAGATTATGGGAAATGCAGTCACAATTCGTTGAAACGTAGGGGAAAAAACCTTGGGCATCGCATTTGGCACTTCATGTTCAAGTTGTTGTCAAAGTCATTCGAACAGCTTTATGAAACAGTCCCCCGTTCTTATGAACAACTGATTTACCTTTTCGAATTGCGTGGAAAGAGTTTCTTTTACAATGCATTACCATGATTATCAGAACGCTTGTTAATCTTTAAAGCTTATTTTCCGCACCATAAGCAGATAAGGACAAGAATCTAGGATTATGGCGTAGATTGTTCAGCAGCCCGTTAAAGAGGCGGATTCCATTCAGTATAAGAGTAAGTCCCATGCGACATTTTATGGCTTATCAACGTTTTTTTTTTTGTGTGTGTGTGTGTGTGCGTTTTGTTTGTTTTCCCTATTTTTTCTTTGTTGTTGTTGTTGTTGTTTACTCATAAACAAAAGAGAAACCTGTGCTACTTCCAAAGACTAATGGTACTGATCATGATAGACCCATTTGCAGGACTAATTGTTCATATCCATTGGTTGCAATTTGTATTATCAATATCTCAAATGATATTCTCTCTCTCTCCACTTTGAGATCCGAATTGCATGATATGCATGAGAAACAAATATTTTTTATCATTTGAGAATGAGAAAAATGCATTAAGTCATATGAAGATCTTGCTTCCAAATGGCAATATATCCATTTTTTATCAAATTTGAGTTATTAATGTTCCCGTGTTATTCAGGTAGAGAAATTTGTTATGAATACAATTTTGTTGAACACTTTACACCGGTTAATAGTTCTCTGCAAAATTCTCTATTTGAGATCTGCAGTCAAACGGGAAAGTCGTAGAATTTAGTGGGGTTTTTTTCTCTTTCTTTTTCTTTTTTTTTTTTTTTTTTTGAAATTTGTGGTCAACTGAACATGCTCAGTTTGCTGAAGTGAATTGAACTGAGTTGAAGTTAATTGAAATGACATGGTTTATTTACGATTAAAATCATCGCAGCAAAAAGTTCACTGAAATTCTTTCACAAATATTGAACATGAAATATACTTGAATGGTAAATATAATTGTACAAGCCATTCGTAAATGCTGGGAGCTGGTTCCCGGGATCACGCCCTCTGTTTATGTTTATTGAGCTTCAAAGCCTGACTATTAATGATATTCATTTTCTTCAAACTTCCCCTGTTTATGTATCGTATTTCATACCACATGACAAGGACAGTCAACATTATTACATCAACACACTCTCTCTCTCTCTCTCTCTCTCTCTATATATATATATATATATATATATATATGTGAGACAATTATTCTCTCAATTGTCTCACATGTATTTCTTTCCATGAGAGTTGCCAAAGCTGTTGTATATGTTACCTGATCACAATATATATATATATATATATATATATATATATATATATATATATATATATATATATACTGTTGTACTTGTTCACGTGTTCATGGTGTTGCAACAAAATATTTTTCATACGATCACGCAGAGTTATTGTTTTTCCCAAAGCAAATGATATCTACACTGAAAAGCCAGATCGAATCCATTCTTCAACAAATTTCAGCAATATTGTTTAAATTTAAAAGTGTTGCTGACTGGGCAGAAAGGTCTAACTCTAAAATAACCTTTCATACCGTTTGTGAACTTTAGTCGTACTGTTGTTGAACCTTGAGAATGTCCATATTTCCTTGGAAAAGGGATGATGAATCCAGTATGCCGGATGTTTATTTATGTCTCTTGAAAATTAATGTGCACGAGAGCACGTTCTTTCCACGAATGATGGAAACATGATCATTAAATACATGCAAAGGTAAATGTGATGTACCCCGTCAATCAACAAATTTGAGGGGGGGGGGGCGTTCAGGGGCGTAACAGGTACCTGTTATCAGGGGGGGCAGAGCCCAAAATTTCCCGGTAACTAGTCTATGTCTAGAATCTGTGACGTAGCTAGGACTGCATTTTAGGAGGACGGTAGTGCTCCACTGGCGTAAATCCAATTTGAGGAGTGGGGGATAAAAAACTTTTTTAATGATTTTTTCCCTTTCACACACATTTTGATATTTATTTTTGCGAGCGAGCGAAGCGAGCGAGCAAAAAATAACCGCTTTTCTCGATTTTAATCGCATTTTCGGATAGAAATCCTAAGATTTTGACGAGCGAGCGAAGCGAGCAAGCCAAAAATAACTACTTTTTTGTTTTCAATAGCATTTTCACATAGAAATTCTAAAATATGATGGTTGTTATTCAGAATTGTTACTAACTGATTAATTAAAATATTTTTTTTTCCTTAAAAAGTGTGTCTGCATAGGGGGAAATTTTTTACACACCATACCCCCTCTCCCCCAAGTGGGGTTGATAGATTCCCCACCTCCCGGAATTTACGCCAATGTAGTGCTTCCTAGAGGGGAGGGTGCAGGGAGGGGGGAGTTTCCCCCCTCCCGCGCGAAGCGCGGAAGCTCCGACGTTTCTTTGAATGGTTAGTTGTCGGTAATTAAGTCTATCTTCTGCGGCGTAACTAGGATTTCATTTTAGGAGGACGGAGCTCCCTAGGGGGGAGTTTCCCCCCTCCCGCGCAAAGCGCGGAAGCTCCGACGTTTTTTCGCTGTCAGTTCCCGCTCTTCTTACGCTTTCTGCCTGTTATGTGGGGGGGGGGGGGGGGGGAGGGGGCATACGCATAGCCAAAGATTTCCCGGTAATTAAGTCTAGAATCAGTGGTGTAGCTAAGATTTCATTTTAGGAGGACGATAGTGCAAAGTTCCCGCTCTTCTTACGCTTTCTGCCTGTTATGTGGGGGGGGGGGGGGAGGGGGCATACGCATAGCCAAAGATTTCCCGGTAATTAAGTCTAGAATCAGTGGTGTAGCTAAGATTTCATTTTAGGAGGACGATAGTGCAAAGCGCGCTCCCTAGGCATGCTAGGTGGAGGGTGCAGGGATGGTGATTTCCCCTCCCGCGCGAAGCGCGGAAGCTCTGACGTTTCTTTGAATTGTTCGTTGACTGTTCCCGCTCTTCTTACGCTTTCTGCCTGTTATGGGGGGGGGGGGCATACGCATAGCCAGAAATTTCCCGGTACTTAAGTCTAGAATCAGTGGTGTAGCAAGGATTTCATTTTAGGAGGACGATAGTGCAAAGCGCGCTACCTAGGCATGCTAGGTGGAGGGTGCAGGGATGGTGATTTCCCCTCCCGCGCGAAGCGCGGAAGCTCTGACCTTTCTTTGATTATGGTTCGTTGACTGTTCCCGGTCTCATACATTCTCTGCCTGTTATCGGGGGGGGGGCAGAGCCGAAAATTTCCCGGTATCTAAGTCTAGAAATAGAATATGCGGAGGTGAGCCCGCACCGCGTTGTTTGTTGCGAAGCCCTTAGCGGGTGGGGCCCAGGGTTCTGGCTTAGGGCCCATGATGGGGGTCTACAGGGAAAGCCACTGCGGGGGTCCAGGGAGTGGAGCACCCGGAAGCTCCGGGGTTTTGGTACTAAATTATCCCTCATTTCTTTTTTTTTTTTCCCTTTGCTATTTTCTTTTTCCCCCTTTCCCTCTTTTTCCTCTCTCTCTTCTTCTTTCTATCCTTTCTCCTTTTCTCTTTCCCGTTCTCCTTCTTCCTTTCCCTTTCTCCTTTCTTTCCCTTTCTTCTTCTTCTTCTTTCTTTTCCTTTCTTCTTCTTCCTTTCCCTTTCTCCCTTCCTTTTTCTTCCTTTCCCTCCCTTTCATTTTTTCCCAGTGGTTTGGTGGATTTTGCCGCTGAAATCCTTCAGGGGGGGCAGAGTGCCCCCCCCCCCCTGCCCCCCCGGCTGTTACGCCACTGGGGGCGTTTCACAAAGAGTTAACAAGGTGGAATTAAAGTTGCACTTAAATTCCTAGTAATTGCGTGCTGTATATTACACATCACCGCATTGGTCTGATCATACTCGGGGGACTCGCGCTTTGACATGTTTGTGGAAATTTATCAATGAGATTACACGTTAAATACTGGACGCATATTGGCGCTTACGCATGACTCTAAATCCAACTAAACTCTTTATGAAACATCCCCCCCCCCCCCATATTCTTTTTTTTTTATCATTACGAGTGAGGTATTAACGACAATTTGTTTGGCGGAGAAAATTCATTGTAGACAAAGTTTTTTTTAGTTACTCTGTGTATTCTTTCAAGGGAGTAAGAGCCAAAGAAGGCCGGTGAGCGTCATGTACAGCTCACTAAGCTAGTCGATCGAAACGACGTGGACCAAAGAACTTTTGAGAGAATATAGACCAATTTCACGGCCGGTTTATGTATTTGGCCCTCTATCGGCGACGCCATTGCTGCTGTGGGCAAGCGCGCTGACCGCGATTGGCTCTGTGTACAAAATGAATGTAAGATATGAGATATGCCCCGATATTGTTCCATTTACTTTATTCTAGATCAATAAAATAAAGCATGGATACATGGGTAGATGAGGTAAGACAATGGTCATATCTGACGGATGAAGGTATGATGTATTTTTGTAATTTCGATGGTTTTTCAACTTAGTTTTGTCAGTAAAAGTTCGATTGCAGCATAGAAGCCGTAGTAAACGGGAGCCCTAAATCTTACCCTGTTTACAAAGTCAAGTTTTCACTCATTAAATTTTACGCCAAAGTACATAATGATAATGTTTCTTGACTTAAAAGTCCCTTCTGTTGATGTTTTTACCCACTGGCGACGAATTCCTTCACATTGCTTACGGAAACCTGTGTAGGGAGTACGGCTTCTCACACAAACAGGCTTCATGAGTCAAAAGCAAGTGAATTTCGCACTCAGTTAGCTTCCAATTTTTAAACTTTCTCTTATCCTTGTGGCATTTGAACACCGCACAGCTGCGACCTGAACTTCCCTGATAATTTCTCATTGCATATATTAAAATAAATCTGCACATACTGGTCAAAATAGACAAAAAATCGAACGAATGTACATAACGCGCTATTGACTTGTGTACTATAAAAGTTGGAGCGCCCACCCCAGTATGTCGTACTGTGTCGAACAGTCTGATGCCCTCTTGTGTTGTGAAATTGGTCTATAAAGTATAACCTTGAATACTTGACCTATACTGAAGATCTTTTTTTTTTTCTATCGTGTGTTTTCCAGCAAGCAAGTTGTTTAACCTTTGTTCCAAATGTATAGACATGTATTTTACATGTATTTTCACTCAAATTCCTCAAAGTTTTGAAATGTATGAATTTTTACAGTAGAAAATTATTCACTCTTCAAACCTGAAAACGAGAGATCTAGAAGAAATGGAGGTGACCCATCCAATCTGTTATGTATTACCAACTGTTCTATATTATATTCTTAACAATTAGAGACCAAATAATATAAACGCTGGGATGCAATTTTTCGCTTGCTCCAAAACCAACTTTGCCGCTTTCAAACTATTTGAGCAGGCGAAGTGAGCAAAATAGACATTTCAACCCCTATTTCACAATGGATAGATTTCGTCATCATGATATACCACATAAATAATCCATTTCATTGGTGATTAAAAGCATTATCGGGGGATTATATACAACATCCCCCCCCCCCCCCCCTGGAGTCTAATCTCCTGTGCTTGTGACCGATCAAGCAGGTCTATGAGTCTATGGCAAAAAAATCAATATCACTATTCTAGCCTCAGGTTATTTTCTCTGGACGTGTTAAGAACGATTTGCGAAAATCCTAGGGCGCTGGGGAACGTGTCTTCCCCACGAATTTTCCTAAGAGGGCACAGTATAAAATGCCATCCCCTTGTAATCTTCAACAAGCTATGAGTTATCAACTTCGGAATAGTTGATCCAAGACTGTGCCAAACCGAGTAAAATAATGCCAAAACTCGACGAACATTTCTTTTGAAAAAAAAAATTGGAAATATATTAAGGCTCTCGGACCTCTGCTATATATTGAGGCGTATTGTTCAATTAGACAAGAGGGCAATGGAATCCCCAAGGACATTTTTAATGAAGCAACCGTCAGATCTTCCTTAAGTTTGACACACTTTCTGAGCACACTCTCGGACCTCTGCTATAATATTGAGGCGTATTGTTCAATTAGACAAGAGGGCAATGGAATCCCCAAGGACATTTTTAATGAAGCAACCGTCAGATCTTCCTTAAGTTTGACACGCTTGCTGAGCACACTCTATTCATTTACAAACTCCAATGAGCAACAGCTCATTTACAACGGGATGGCAGATTAAGATTTGATCTATAGCCTCTTATTCCAGCCTCTAAACTCTTGGCTCATTTTAATTAAGTTAGAAGAAAAAAAATTCACAAAACACAGCCTGGATGATTATCTCTTCATATTTTTGTGCTTCGAAAGTTTTGAATATCATAGAAGAAACTATAATCATTTTTGCAGAATGTAAAGGAAATTATTTTGGCTATGTTGAGCAAATACTTTTTTATCCATCTCTGCTTTAAATCATACATGTTTTGTTGTGCGTAGTCACACGTATATGGAATTAAAACTGACAAGTCCTGATACCAAGAAATATGCAAATGAAGCTAAATGTGTTTCACTACATATACATTTCATACATAATCATTTTCCACAGTAGCTATTTTTGTCAGACGATGGCAAACTTTTTGAGGATCATACGTAATAAGGCTTCTATGAATAAGGCTTCTAGTATCGAATAAAGCGGTGCCGATTAGTCTCGCTAGCGCCCCCGGTGTTTGAATCAAGCGACGGCGATTAGTCTTGCCCGGCGCCGGTGTTCGAATCAAGCGGCGCCGATTAGTCTCGCTAGCGCCCCCGGTATTTGAATTCAATCAAGCGGCGCCTATTAGCCTACAGATTTTTATCGAGACACAGTACATATTATATCGAAGGTTTACATACACCTGCACAACAGTACGAGAATACACCCGACGGTGGCCTGTACTTATGGAGGAGGAGGAGGAGGAGAAGAGGAAGAAGAAGAAGAAGAAGAAGAAGAAGAAGAAGAAGAAGAAGAAGAAGAAGAAGATACAGTGCTTACCCGGCGCTGGTGATACAATTTCAATTTGCGCCGACGTTATTTTGTTTTGTTTTGTTTTCTTCATTTCCTTTTTCTTTTTCCTTCTTTCTTTCTTTCTTTCTTTCTTTCTTTTTTAGGTAGCAGCGCCTTCGGCGCCATGCAAAAATTAGGGGGGCTTGCGCCTTCTAGCCCCCCCCCCCCCTCTAGATCCGCCACTGACCTAGTGTAGAGATCAGTGGTTACGTAAGATTTTACGCACGACTGGAACATGTTCTTTGGTGCTAAGAAGGTATCACCAGTCGTGCGTAAAGTCGTTCGTAACTTACGAACAGCTTATGAAACACCTCCTGAGAGTGTTATCTATATCCGATGCTATGACGTAAAGGCATTGGTTAACATTGTTATGATTTTAAAAAAAATCTTGTTTTGTTACTTGAAATTGGGATAAACATAAGGGTTATAGTGTAAAAACACCAGTCTGAACGTTTCAAAGTATAATATCCACAGGAAGTATTTTTAAATATCAAAAATGTGAACCAATGTTTGAAAAATATACGAGGGTCGGTTGCACAGAATAGACATAAGGAATGCGCCTGCGCGTATGACTCACCTTACCGTACTGTGTGTATTGGCGTATCACACGGCGGGAGGCACATAACGGCATTTTCAAATTCAAGCAAAGTAGTCCTCTTAGTGATTGTCTCGTGAGACGAAGGATAATAAAATTGCTGTTTGCGTCTAACTTACACTTTTTCATTCCAAATTAGGGTTGGTTTCAGGGTTTTTTGAGTACAAATACAAATACTCATACACACATGTTTCATCTTAGTTCGAGAATTTTTTAAATCAGCTACTCACAAAGTTAGCCAATGCCTTTAAAATCCTTGTAGTTTTGAACAGGAAAATGTTTTTCATCCTAAAACTTCGCTACTAGTATAGAGACTGTATTCTAAGATAATATCCCCTATTATACAGTAAGGACGCCAAGTTACGCACGACTTTGAGGATGACCTAAATATGGAAAGCCAAATGAGATTCTTAGTCATGTTTCATCGCATAAGCTAAAGTTGAAATATCTATGTAGATTAACATCATTCAAGAAGACATCATTGATGTGAAGTATCATTTTTGGCAACAATTTAATCGAGATTATAGGAAATACATTCTAACACTTTTTTTAGAACAAGAGAAAAACCTTTGGGCATTCCATTTGGCTGTTCATAGTTTAGTCGTTCTGAAATGTTTAACTTTACGCACAGCATGGTGAAACATCCCCTTTAATTTTTATCATACAACCAGATACAGTAATAATAATAATAATAATAATAATAATAATAATAATAATAATACCCCTTATTTACCCAGGGTAACCACTTCAACTATTATCAGCTGATCTTCCAGCGGGCCCTGCATAACATAATATAATTATGTTATTATTACCCTTCTCCATTTATAATGCCGAGCGCCTGGCTAGAAGGCAGAAGGTCCCATTTTTGTAAGTCTTTGGTATGACTCGGCCGGGGATCGAACCCACGGCCTCCCGTTCATGAGGCTCTATCAATCGAGCCAATCGAGCCAACGTGCCGGTGGTGGTGTTAAGATAACCATAAGGACACTCGTCTGGTTTTAAATGATATTACCCGACTATTAGAACATTTGTTTGTTTGTTTGTTTTATTTTTCACATTTTTTTTTCACATTCAGTGAGTTAAACTGAAATACGTGCATAGTAGGAATACTGCATAAAAAGAATGTTTGAAGCGCAACATACCTATCGATAAAATTTTGCAGTTAAAGGACAAAAAAAAAATAAGGAAAAAAGGAAAGAAAATCATACTAGAGCAGTGCCAACAAATTTTGTAGAAACTTACTCTGTGCTTCCCCAAATGCTACTATCGTCGTCATCGAAGCGATGACAAAAAGCAAGGTTTCTGCGCCCATTTTGACTGTACACCTGCAGCTCCTCGACAGCCGGATGTAGAAATGAAATAAGCTTGACGAATCATTAACCTATATGATTTACAATTTCGCAGTAATATCTTTGCACGCCGGTGTCATATCGATTTGTTCCGGGCATTCGATTGGATCCTCCAGAACCAATCACCTGAATAATTACCCGCCGATTAGATCCGCTTTGGTCGACTAAATGCGATCGTCATAGGCGATTGGTTCCACCAGGCGATTCGTTCCTTTCTACCATTCGACGAAGGATTTAGCTGCTAAGGCGATCCGAATCTCTATGGTGCTAACGTATCACGTCATGGTAAAACCCCTAAGGAAAAGTGCACTCTTCTGGTCACCTTTTGGAGCCAATCAAACTCCTCCAAATCAGCCACACGTTGCTTATATATTTCAGAATTTGGTATACACGTAGAAATAGATATGGTAGAATTACACTGATTCCTGTTCATAAGGAGGGGGGGGGGGGGGGGTCAGGAAATAAGGTCAGTTGTGTGAAGTTATGGATGCCAAGGCATATCCTTGTGTAGGGGGTGGGGGACGCTCGGCGAGGAATGGGATTTGTATTCCGATAACTCTATTCTGTCTATAAGTTATTCTCTTATTCATTCGTTCCCATTTTTTTTTTGTGGGGGGGGGGGACGGGGCGGGGGCAAAATTTGAAATGTTTTAACACACATCTATAAATTCTACTCTTATTTATTAAATGAGCACGATGTATCAAATTAGCTTCCGCATCAGCTGCCATATTGCTAATTCGAGAATCCTTCTTCATACTCTTATTTCAGTTTGTTTTATGTGTCTATATATTAATGCATTCATGGATCGGAGGCTGGTCATCCGATTCGGTTCCAAATTCTCTCATCATTTTTCCCCCTTTTTGATCACTTGTTCATTCTAAATTCACCAACTTGAATTTCCCTACTTTTAAGACAGCTGAAGGGTTGATTATAAACGAAGCCTCCATGCATTTCGGACTGACCTGAAAGGAGTTTTTATGGTTATGTGTATAATATATATTCTTTGCTTTTGAAATATCAAACCCTAATTTTTTCGCCTTCCTCTTTGTTTTGTTTTGGGTTGTTTTTTTTTTACTAAAAAGGAAGGGGAAAGGGTTCCTTTCTGTTCAGGGGTCCATTTACACCTAAACGAGTTTTTAATCTTTTTCACACCCTAATATTTGTGTGTTTGCTAAAATAACAGCCTACATTTTTTCATGTATACTAGTAGTATTCCTGATTTTTTTCAAACACTGGCGGCATTTTCTGTTAAGGGGCCCAATGACTCCCTAAATGTTATAAGTGTAAAAGTACAATTCTAACGATTCTTTCCCTCATCAAAAAGAGTGAACGCATTCACTCTGTTACGGGTGAATTTGAGGAGTGCATTTAGAGTGAATAAGAATAAAACTCTTTTAGGGGTGACTTCAGAGATCAGTCAAGGTTTTGTGTTCTGTTGTGACAGACAACTACACTCATGACCAGGCGCGTAGCCAGGTGGGCGATGGGGCGCCCCCCCCCCCCCCCCGCCAAAACGCCAGAAAGAAAGGGAAAAAAGAAAAAGAAAGAAAAAGCGTGAGCGAGATAGGAAAAAGGTAAGAGAATGTAAGGAAAGCGGGAGCAGACAAGGAACAACGACAAAGCAACCTCGGAGCTTCCTTAAGTCCCCCCTCCCTGCACCCTCCCCCTAGGTGATTCGCACGCTTCGCGTGCTTACTACCGCCCCCAAATGAAATCCTAGCTACGCCACTGCACATGACTGTATCGATGTAGAATCAGACTGCTAGTAAGTTTATTCCATCACAACAACTCACATTAGACGCTTTCACACCTACTCGATCAGGAAAAATACCTGGTATTTTCAGATCGGTATTCTCCCCCGATCAGAAAATACCAGGTATTTTGCCAGTGTGAAACCAAATTACGCGTAATATCCCCGTAAGAATTTCCCGTACATCTACATTCCAGACTACCAGTTACATAACAAGGACGCAGCAGGGGTTGAGATTAGTATATCAGACTGAAAACAAATACAGAGAGTGTTGGGAAAATACAGGTAGAGATGTTGGAAAAGGATGATGATGATGTGGACTGAAATGAGATGAGATGATGAAATTATTAGGACACAATACAAGGATTTTGAGTTTTTAAATATTTTTAAAAAAATATCTTTATGTACAGATCAGTGCGTTACTTAGATCGAAGGGCCGAAAGATCGTCATTTATTAAAAAAGACAAAAATGAAATTGTGAATTACGGTAAAAAGTGCCACACAAAGGACATTTCCAGAGTTGTTGGGGGTTTTTTTTCATGACTTTCTACGCAGAGACTATGGGCAATTTCGAAAGTATTGTGCAGCTGCATTAAATAAGTAAGCCCAAAATTTCTTCGAAAATTAAATTTTCTAATATTCATGGGGGGGGGGGGGGGTAAATCGGGTAAATAGGGATATAATATGTCAAGGAATTGTAATGTCCTGCGGGTATATTGCAGGGGTTATATTCGAAACCATGTCCATTGGTTTAACTTCTGATTTATATTTATTACTACATTATGAAGAAAACGATAAGTGGCAAAGTTTCTTTGTGGCAATAATTGAAAGGTGCATGTATACATTTTCAAGATAAAATGGAAAAAATTACTTTCCACTTTACTGCAATCGTACTTTTTTCCCGATAAGTTGATAAGATGTAACTAATCCCTTTAGGTAATTCCGTTATTTTCATTTGAGGTTCATCTGAGTACGCTAAGTATATGATTTTGCAGATTAATGCCCGGGATTGATGTTGCTTAGTTTGCATTAATAATTTGAACTTGCGTTTTCCGCCCTTCCTCTAGTAGGCACAAACTTTTCAATGCAATTTCTAAAAACTGAACAAATCAAAACAAACAATAAGTTCAAGTTCAAGTTCAAGTTCAAGTTTTATTCAAACCAATCAAGAAAACAACATTTTAACAAATAATTGACAAAGAAAGAACATGATGGGTTTGGGACCCCGGAGAAAGCAGAGCTTGTGATAGGGGCCCCTTACAAGGTACAGTATAAACACAAAAATATATAACGAATGGCATATTTACAATGAGAAATAAGGAGTAAAAATTGGAATACGAAAAAATTTAAGACCACACATACATACACACACACACACACACACACACACACACACACACAACACACAGACATACATGGCTTTCCGTTATTTACTTTAACTTTTGTTTTGTAAATTCTCAAAAAGATATTTTCGACATGAAAGTTTAAATTTAGACAGTGTTGGACTGGACCTGATGTTTTGTGGAAACTTGTTCCATTCTTTTATGCAAACAACTACAAAAGAGTTCAAAGCAGTTTGAGTCCTTGCTAGAGGTTGATGGATTTGGTTTCTTTGACGTGTGTTGTACTGATGAACAGTAGAATTTATGATAAACACATCTTTTAAAAATGAACTATTTTGTGCCGATTGAGATTTGTACATGAATATCAAACAATTTAAAGAGACTAATTCATCAAGAGGCAGCACTTGAAGTTGAAGAAATAAAGGAGCACTTGGACTTCTGTAGTTTGAATTTGTAATGATCCTGATGGCTTTCTTTTGAAGGACTATCAACTTGTTTATATGAGTTCTATACGTATTTCCCCATGCAACATTACAATAAGTTAAGTGGGGCATAATGACAGCATTATAAAGAGTTACTAAAGTTTTCTTTGGTAAAAAGAAGCGTAACTTGGAAATCACACCAACACTCCTTGAGACCTTGGTACAAACAATACTAAGGTGATCTTTCCAAGTTAAATGATCATCAACTGTAACTCCAAGAAACCTTACATTTTGACTTCGGTTGATCACATGACCACCGATTGTCAAGGCATCAGTATTATCTGGAACTCTTTTTCCCTTTGATCTAAAGACAACATATTGAGTCTTACTGGCATTTAATAAAAGTTTGTTGCAACAAAACCACTTGAATATATTGCTAACTTCTGTATTTGCAGTCAGAATAAGATTATGCATGTTTTTGTGGTGAGAGAGCAAGCAAGTATCATCAGCAAAAAGTGAATAGGTAAACAACTGAGAAGAGTTTATAACATCATTAACATAAATCAAAAACAATAAGGGACCCAGGACTGAGCCCTGAGGTACGCCATATTTTACTCCACTGGATTGAGATTTAACTCCATTAACCATTACAAACTGTAATCGATTATATAAGTAATTTCTAAACCAATTTAAAGCAATTCCACGAATGCCATAATGCTCAAGCTTGTTGATTAAGATGTCATGGTCGATAGTGTCAAAAGCTTTCGACAAGTCCAAAAACACCCCAAGACAAAACTTCCCTGCAACAGTCGCATTAATAATAGTATTTACCAAGTTCAAGACACCCATACTTGTAGAGCAATTCTTTCGAAAGCCAAATTGCTGTGGAATCAGAACATCATGGAGTCGAAGGAAGTCATTCAATCTTTTATACACTATTTTCTCTAGAATTTTTGAAAATATGGGTAACAAGGCAATTGGTCTATAATTCTCAATATTCTTACGATCACCTTTCTTGAATACAGGGATTACCTTAGCTATTTTCAATTTATTTGGGACGATACCCTGGGACAAGGACTTATTAAAAATATCGCACAAAGGATCAACAATACATTGAATACAGCTTTTAATGACTTTGGGGGAGATGTCGTCTGAACCACAAGCTTTGGATGGATTTAGTGTTGAGACAAATTGTAAATTTCATTAACAGAAGTTGGTCTAAAATACAATGACGAGGAGTGATTCTGCCTGGACAAAAATTGTTTATATGATGTTTCGACAGGAGGAATTTCCCTGTTAATTTTCGATGGTAAATCAATGAAATATTCATTAAAATATTTTGCTTTTTGTACATCTGATTGTAACAGTGAATCGTTATGATACATATCAGTCGGAAGTGGCGTTTTCTTCCCCCTCCCAAGCAAACTATTAATATGTGTCCAAGTCTTTCTTATATCATTTTGAGCAGTTCGAAACACATTATCATAATAATCCTTTTTACTTTGACGTACAAGGTTTGTCAGCAAATTTTTATAATCAACATAACTTTTCCTATTAATATCATTTTTGTTTTTAATATATGTATAATACAACTTGTGCTTCTGATTAATAGATTTAAGAAGACTTGGAGTAATCCACGGTTTCCGGCATCTCTTCTTTACACTCAATTCAACTAAAGGAAAATGTGTATTATATAATTTGGAAAAGACATTGCTGAAATGGTCATAAGAAGTATTTACATCAAACAGGTTATATAAACTAGACCATTCAACTTGAAGAAGATCACGCTTGAAATTATTCATTCTTTCATCAGTAATCACATGCCTAAATAATTTGTTACGTACCTTGCCTGTATTGACCGTATTGCCTTTGTTAATGCTAAAAATTGGCATATGATCAGAGAAATCAGAACAGAATATTCCGGAATAGAAATTATCTTGAATACAGTTGGTAAATATATTGTCAATTAAGGTTGCTGAAGATGATGTGATGCGAGTAGGTTTAGTGACTAGAGAGAGCAGCCCAAACGAAGACATAAAGTCAACAAAATCTTTCACCTTTTCATCTATATCAATATTTAGCAGGTTTATATTGAAGTCACCCATAATATAGATGTCATGTTTTTCTTTACTAAGTATTTGCATTTCATGATCAAAACCATCAATAAAAGTTCTAGTGTCATTACCAGGTGCTCTATAAATGCATCCAACAATCGATTTCTTGTTTGCAATATCAATTTCTATAAATACAGATTCATAATAAACATTCGCTATTGACAGGTCATTACGTAACTTGAAATCAAGTCCGTCTCGGACATAGCATGCAACTCCACCACCTTTTTTATTTGATCGACAGACTTGAACATAGGAATATCCTGGAATGTCAAACAAAGCTACATTTGTTGATGGTGTAAACCAGGTTTCTGAAATACCAATCACTGAAAAATTATGGTGTATACAGGATAGTAACACGACGAGATCATCAAAATTTTTAACAAGACTTCTTGAGTTAATATGCATCAAAGAAAGTGAGTTTTTGCCAATATAATGGAAATCGTCGCAGTTGATATAGCTACACTCGTTAACAACTGCATCATTTATGTCTTCAAAATCTTCATCCATTAGGAAATATTAGATGTAGACAGCATATAAAAAACAACAGATCTAAAGTGGTCACATAACATATCCAGTGGCGTAGACAGGTTCTTACACCTGGGGGGGATGATTTGCCGTTCACGAGAAATCGAGGATCAATTTTGTATACAGATACACACACACACACACACACCCATACACACACGTACGCACCCACACCCGAATGCACAGACATAAACAGACAGGGCGGCGGAGCGTCTTTCAAAGTGGGGGGGGGGGCACTAGCGAAAAAGGGCACTTTGGGGGGAAAAGGGGGCCCTTACAAAAGCTGAACAAGAGAAGGAAAATATACCCTTACACTCTATTTAACACACTTTTAAAGTGCATTTTGACATACTGTTTTACATGATAACTACTTTGCAATATTATTGTATACTGCTCTGTCTTACTCAATTGTGAGCGAGCGAAGCGAGCGAGCAAGCAAAAAATGCTAGGTATTTTTGCTGAAGGGCATGGTATTTGCAGTATATTTCGAGTGGCCTATAATGATAAAGGCTCCCGGAAATTCATTTTATACGTGTTCCATTATCATTGTAAATTTCTTCCATTTACTCTGTATATAGTTTTCCTTACAGTGACCAAGCTATAATGTTTAAATGCATTAGTGAGCTCTCATAGCTACCGATCATTTTTTATCAGAGAAAATATTCAAATTGAATGGGGTTTTGAGCACAATACCATCAGGAACTTGGGAGAACATATAAGACTTTATGGTTACAACACACTTGAACTGCCTTGAGTGAGATATCATAAGTGCGAGCGAGCGTAGCGAGCGAGCTTTAGAAAGAAAAAGTAGAAAAATACCCCCAATTAAGGGACACCGTTCCTTCTAATTACAGTTGTGGTAAGCACTCGCTCGAATGGAAAAGGGACACTATCAGAAAACAAAAGGAAGCACTTGCCCGAATGGAAAAGGGACACTATCAGAAAACAAAAAGGGCGCTAATTGCCCTTATCTTACATGAACAGATGCAGAAATTGGACATACTAGAAAGGAAAAGGGACACTCATCAGAAGTAAATGAGGGCATGTATCAGATTTCAAATGGGGCACTTATCAGGAGTGAAAAGGGGCAATCTGCAGAAGAGAAATTGTACTGTGAAAAACGAAAAGAGGTAGTGAAAGGGGATAATAATCACATTTTAAAAGGGACATTCATTTGAAGTGTAAAAGGCGCACTTCTCAGAAGGGAACAGAGCGCTATCAAAAGGGAAAGGAATAAAAGAGCGCATTTCTGTAGATTTTAAGAAGGGTAACTTATCTGAAACGAAAAGGGGCACTTATTAGAAAGCGAAAGGGCACTTGATCAACAAAGAAAATGGGCCCTTCTAAGATAAAAGAAGGGCACTGAACAGGTTTTAAAGGCGGCATTTTTGTTCAGTAAAAAGGGGCACTTTTTGGGTGCTTCGAAAAGTGTGGGGGGCACTGTGCCCCGGCCCCGCCCCCCCCCCCCCCCCGGAGCGCCGCCTCTGTAAATTGAAGATCTACGCACCGTGACAAACGTATATAGATTATGAACTGACACACACATTATTGCATATTTACATCATGCTATTTATCTTTTTTTTTTAAATTTTGTTATTCCACCACTTCAGAAAAACTGTGACGGCGCCGAAATTACCCAAAAGTAATATAAATAACTACATAAATCAGAAAAATGATCGATATAGTTATGATAGTAATCGTCATTTCAGTCACATTAACGATGATAATGATGAAGAAGATAACGATTATTGTTATCATAATAATGATAATAATGATAAATAATAATAGTAATAATAATAATAATAATAATAATAATAATAATAATAATAACAATAATAATAATAATAATAATGATAATATTTAGTAATGTGTTATCATTATTATTATTATGCTTATTGTTGCTGTTGTTATTGTTGTTATAATGATGATGTAAGCAAACATCCTTCCCTGAAACCTGGGGGGGATGATTGTACATGTCATCCCCCCCACCTTGTGAGGTGGGGGGGATGCATACCCCTCATCCCCCCCGCTGACTACGCCCCTGAACATATCACATACCAAAACAGAGAAATAACAAAAAGAAGTTTGTAGATAGCCATTACATTCATTCAGACACACAAACACACACACAAACACACTCAGAATGACATGAATATATAAAGAGATGTACAGAACATATTGATAAAAAAAGGTGCAAGTGCACATAGCGAAGTACGGATAAAAAAAATTAAGAAAAAAAGAAAAGTAAAAAGAAAGTTATAAACAACTAAGGTAAAAAGCAAACCTCTAGGAGAGGCACTTGAAGTTATAAAGAAAATATAAAGCTATAAATTAGCAACTTGCTGCATGGACGAGAATAGTTTTTTTACTTCAACCCCCTCTTCATTGGTCTTGAGGGCAGCCATAACTCTACCATCGATGGACCAAGCTGATTCCACCTTTGGATGGGTCACCAGTTTCATCAGAATTTTATGATTTGTAGACGTCAGGTCCTCTTGAATGGAGATTCCTGATCCCTTGAGCTTCCGACGCTCCTTCATCAGCTGGGCTTTCATCCTGTGCGAGCACAGCTTCACCAGGATTGGGCGGGGCTTGTCATCAGTACGGGGCTTCCCGGAACGATGAGAGCGGTCGATGCTGGCCCGGGTCAAGTCGCAGCTGAGATGATCGGCTACCACCTTCAGTACGAGATCATCAGTGCTCTCTTTCGCCTTCTCCGGCACACCAAACACCCGAACTGAGTTTCGCCTACTATATTGTTCCAAGTCGTTGGCTCGACTTTCAAACGCCTCAATCTTACTCTCTAAATGCTCAATTGAAGTCGAGAGGGTCTTGACTTCAGCATCCTTTCTGTCCAAAGCAACTTTCAGATCGTGGATGTCAATAAACTATAACAACAACAAACACACGATTATCATTTGGGCTCTGATAGGAAGGGATCATGACAAACAGCATGAGCCTTATGTTGTTAAGGTTGTTGTTGTTGTATTTTTAAAGATTTTTTTTAATGATATTTTGTCTTAATTTGAAAAAAAAAGAAAACATTTAAGTGCCACTTGGAGTATGCCACTGTCAAAGTGTGCTGTCAAATATAATTGTTTGCTCCTCTTAAAAGTTACATGTAATTCATTAGAAATCACCACATCTGTTCATCGAGAATTCAACATTAATATACCATAGACATTAATTATTATACACAAGAAAAGTATGTTAGGTGCTATTGTTTTTTTTTTCACCACCAGCATACTGTTATGGGGTTCCAAAAAAATAAAAAAATAAATGAATTTTTTTAAAAAAAGGAAAGGGGAACAAATTAAATTAATTCCCGGATATTATATTCTGATCTTTGCATGACGAAATAACATTTTCATTAAACAAGTCGATTTTTGGATTGCTCTCTTCGCTAGCTGGCAACTTTTCAGAAATGTGCTTCATATGTCATGTTCTGCCCCCTCAAATTATTTTGAATAATTACACCACTGTTTTTCAGGGAGAATTTTATTAGAGGGTACTAGTATTTTCTTTGATGCTAGATATTATTTTGCAACCACAATGTGACCAAAAATGGGTAAGATGATGTTGGTTAAAAAAAGTTGGGTAAAAAGATTTGACCAACAACCGAGCAATATAGAAAGCATTTTAAGCTACTAAAAGGCAAAAGCCAATATGTTGGGAAATGCATAACCTTGGGTAAAACATTGCCTAACAATTCATTGGGTTGACTATAAGCCCAACGCTGGGCAAAGCATTTGCCCATTTTTTTCACAGTGCATATGCTTTAGGATAACTAATTGAGAATAAGACTTCTCAAAATAGAAATATCAGCATTTTGTTAACTCCTTTGCAGACACTATCAGAATATCCGGAACATATAGATTTATCAGAACTTTTAATGACTGCTATTTAAACCTATTCAATATAAACTGCATTTACAAAGACTTGAGAGACCGTCTGACAGTGACAATGTGTAATAATACTCTTGATAATATTAATAATCAAAATTCAGGGGCAGCGGAAGCGGAAGGGGGGCTGACGGGGCTCCCCTACACTTTCGGCCAAAGAAATAAAACTTTATTAGTTTTAAAAAAATATAAAAATTGTAAATATAGAAATATACTTTCAGAATCAGAAAAAACCAAGGATTGGGGGATGGGGGGGGGGGGGGGTGCCGCCCCTGAAATCCCGCTAGGGCCCTATCTGCAGGATCTGGATTTCGCCTGTTTTGGTGTCACCCCCCCCCCCCCCCCCCCCCCCTCTCCCTCTAATAACGTTCAGTGGCCTCTGAAATGCAACCCCGAAACTCTTGGCTAATGTCGGAACCAAACGGCGCTTTCGTAACGTATCAGCCAAAAGTAGTATCAGACGTCTGGTTCCACTGGAACGAATCGACTTGCCATTTCGTTCCTGCGGAACCCGGAACACATCGACTATCACACCGGTAGCCGAATACTTATTTGCAAACTACAAGTATTAACTATTCAGGGCCATCGCAAGAGGGCGTAGGTAGGAGACCCTCTAATACTATGTAAGGTTTTTTAGCCAGAAATTCTCTTGCCGTCTCCTTGATAAGTGGTGCAAAATAAGAAAAGCTTTATTTTACTATGTTTTTGTTTGTTTGTTTGTTTGTTTTTTGCTTTATCGTTGTTTTCGTTATTATTGCTGTTATTAACTTCTGTCGGCAAAGTTAAAGTTTCCAATTTCGCCACTGTGTTTTAACCCTAAGCAATGATTAATTGCACAGGCCCTGAGTATGTTTCTTTACAAGTGATTTATACACAGACAAAGATTTGACAATAATGATAATCATGACGATATTGTTTATACAGCCAAAAAAGGTAAACAAATAGTTTCACTTCTTTAGTGATAATTTGATTTCTTTTCTTTTCTATCCAGTGCGCATTTAATTTTTACCTCACTTTCTTCAAGATTCGTATGTTCCTCATGCTCCCAAATTATCATTATTTCAGCTATATATAGGATTATTATCGTATCAGGACAACTCCCCCGGAGGACAACTCCCCCGGGGACGACTCCCACCTGACAACTCCCCCGGAGGATAAGTCCCCCGGAGGACATCTCCCCCGGAGGACAACTCCCCCGGAGGACAACTCCCCCCGAGGACAACTTCCCCCGAGGACAACTCCCCAACAGGACAACTCCCCCGAGGACAACTCCCCATCAGGACAACTCCCCCGGAGGACATCCCCCCCCCCCCCACCATTACGGATAGAAATTTATTTTTATGACAACGCCTTGCTCGTGAGGAACTGTAAAATAAATCTTTCTATTTTTTTCAATCAAACTTAAGTTAATAATTCACTATTTTTTTTTAAATTAAATCTCTCCCGGAGAACAGCTCCTCGGGGATGACAACCGGGGATGGGCGAGGGGTAGAGGGTTGTTACTCGTTTAATAATTTTACGGTGATTTGTCGCTGTAATTGTTAACTTTCTGGAGAAATTTCCACCCTTTTGCTCCCAATTTTGAGCCAAAGTACACATTCAAGAAAAAAAAAATTGTAGTAATGGGTACGCTTTTCAGCCCAAGGGTGTTGGGTTTGGCAGCTTCAGCGGCACACTCCCATCGGAACCAAATCTGATCATATGAAGAGAGAAAAGAAAGGAATAAAATGAAGAAAGGAAAATGAGGAACCTAAGAAGGAAGCAACAAAAGTAGAGAATGATGTATCTAGTCGTAATCTTCAGGAAAAGGGGGAGATGGGCCACAATCAAGCGTAAGTCACTTCGCTCGATCAACAGCCGTGATTGGGTGCCCCTCTTTTTATTTTTGTTTTATGTAAATGCACAATTTTCAGGCAAGATATCATATTTTTAAAAATCCCCCCCCCCCCTCCCGAGATCCGGTAATCCGGTATCCGCCCCTAACTCACTGACTATAAATGAAAATAAAACCTTAACGGAATTTTGTACTGGATGCATATATTCTTCATTTCATTTTTGGTAAAGGACTTGTGCTTCTACGTATTTAGCGAGTATTTGCGAGTATCATAGAATTATTTGCGCTGAAACCATATGAAAACATTAATTATAAAGTACCTCATTCAAGAGTAAAAGATAAAAAAAAAGGAAAAGTCATCGTCAGATTCTTATGATTTTGAAAAATTTGGACACATACTGAGCTTTGATATCTAAATTTGCTGATGAAATTAATCATTTTTTCTAACTTAGAACATTTACATTCAGCTGACCTGAAAGCTAGAGATTTATGTCTTTGTTCTTATTATTTTTTTTCTTTTTTACATATAGCCTAAAGAAATTTTTCAGTCTTAAAGCTTGGAGAAAACTTTATTTTACTTATCAAAAATTACACAATCCAGCCCATGTTTGTCAGATATATTTGATTCCATAATGTTTGCGTACAAAAATAAACAAACATCAAACATGATATGACGATTACAACTATGTTTGGTGAAACTTTAGCTTAATTATTTATTTTCTTGAAAAAAACCGTTAACAAAACAAGTGAAATCATTTCAAACATTATGTCAGAGATACAAATATTTATGTTACGCTATCATCATCATTGAATGTAACATCATAGAGAAGAACTGTTTTATACTTATCCAATAACAGGCATTTCACATCTGGATGATTTATGTGTGTGTGGGTGTGTGTCGACGCCTTAATTCAACCTTTATTATCCTTTATATTTATTAAATACAATATATCTTATAGTTTCAACTTTTCTACTAACAGTTTAGTTTTCTGCTCTGACACGTCCTTCAAAAAATGTATACCAAAGAAAATTGTGTTTTTCTTTTGATTATTCACTAGTGACGGGTGCACTGTGGGTATTTGAGCCAGGCACTATTTTGCCTAAACCCGAGAGAGATTTCACAAGAAATAAAGCAATGTTTGCTTTTTACTTCTATAAAGCTACAGGCGGGAGATAACTAACTCCTATCACGATTTAGATTGTTTGCTCCAATTCTGCCATGTAGCAATTTAAACTTTCTTAATTTTCTATGTAGCTTGACTCGAAAAGATTTCAAAAACCGGCTTCGCCATTCAGTAACATTTTCAAGTGTTTGCTCTTGTACAGCTTTGCATTTATGTACATGTAATACATTGACAAATTCTTTTGAAAACACTTTTTAAACATTTTTTTCAGTAACAGAACTTAAACAAATACATGAAATACATTTACGTGATAAAACAGAATTCCGTTAAGGTTTTATTTTTATTTATAGTCAGTGAGTTTAATAAAGGGGCGGATACCGGATCTCGGGGAAGGGGGGTAGTTGACCCCTCCCTTAAAAAGTAAAATTTTTTATTTGATATCTTGCCTAAAACTGTGCATTTAGGGGAAAAAAAGAACGGGACCCAATCACGGCTGCTGAACGAGCGAAGTGATTATGGCCTATCTCCCCCTTTTCCTGAAGACTACGACTAGATACATCATTCTCTACTTTTGTAGTTCCTACTTAGGTTCCTCACCTTTCCTTCTTCATTTTTAATCCTTTCTGAAGATCAAATTTAGTTCCGATGAGAGTGTGCCGCTGAAGCTGCCAAACCCAACACCCTTGGGCTGAAAAGCGTACCCATTACTAGAGTTTTATTTTCTTGAATGTGTACTTTAAAATGGGTACGATAAAATGGGAGCAAAAGGGTGGAATTTTTTTCAAAAAAAGTTAGCAATCAGAGCTGCGACAAATTACCGTATACCTTATTAAACTAGTAACAACCCTCTATCGCTCTCCTATCTCCGTTTGTTACCCTCCAGGAGCTGCTCTCCTCCGGGAAAGTTGTAATAAAAATACTTGATCAATTACTTAAGTTTGATTTAAAAAATAAAGAAAGAAAGAAATTTTTTACGGTTCCTCACGTGCCATGCGTGGTCATAAAAATCAATTTTCCTCCGGTCATTAATCTTGTCCTAAGGGGGGGGGGATGTCCTCCGAGGTAGCTGTCAGATTGGAGTCGTTCCCGTGGAAGTTGTCCTGCTGGGGATTTGTCCTCCAGGGGAGTTGTCCTCCGGGGGAGCTGTCCTCGGGGGAGTTGTCTTCCGGGGGAGTTGTCCTCAGGGGAAGTTGCCCTCGGGGGAGTTGTCCTCCGGGGGGAGTTGTCCTCCGTGGGAGATGTCCTCCGGGGGAGTTGTCCTCCGGGGGAATTGTCCTCTGGGGGACTCGTCCTCCGGGGGAGATGAATTGATCCAATGTTGGTGACGATTTCAGAAGAGGGGGGAGCTTATTCCACAGCCTGGGTGCAGTAGAGGAGAAAGCTGCATCGCCAGCTAATTTGTAGGTACGTGGTAGAGTAAAAGTCACTGACGATGAAAGACGAGTGCGCCTAGAATGTGAATGTCTTACGAGGCATTCCTTGACATACCCTGGTGCTCTGCCATTAACTACTTTGTAAACCAGTAGTAGAAGCTTGAAGGATATTCTCTCCTTGACTCGCAGCCAGTGAAGTTGACGTATGAGAGGAGTGGCATGACAACGTAAGCGAACATGGTACACAAGTTTATTGAAAAATCATGTTGAAAGTTGAGTTACATGGAATATACATGTACATGAGGCCTGAATAGGCAAAGTAAATATTTTATCTAACATGTTTAGACAATCATGATTTACAAAATATCAGTTCATACTAGATGAAGTAAAGGAAGAGAGAGAGAGAGAGAGTGCGTGTGATCTGGAAGGAGAGGGCAGATACGGGAGAGAAAGATAAGGATTGTGAGGAAAAAAGAGAGAGAAGAGTGTAATGGGAGAGATGAAGATACGATAGAGACCAGAGAGAAGAAATGGAATTATTAGATCACGGAAGAGATGGCATGCAGAAAGAGGAAAAACAGGAATACTGTCAAGTATTTTATGCTAGCAATACAGGACACTATTCAAATCGAACAATGCTTTACGTTGTTTCAAGATTCATAAACTTTGAGACATTTTAGCCTGGTTCCTTTTTGCATTTTTTCATTCATTTTCTCTTTTTTTTTTTCTTTTCTCTCATTGTTCAATTTAGCCCTGTTGGTTTCTCATTTTTCCTTTCTTTTCTGTCGTTGCTTAATTTGTTTACTCTTGTTTACTCTTGTTTGATGGCCAGCTTCACCATAACAGCCCTGCTAGAACAAAGATCAATAACACCGAGCTCATTTCATGATCTTAATCATGTTGATGATATGCCAGATGAAAAAAAAAAGTTCTTTTATCGAATTACAAGCATCAAGGATTATCTCTAGTGCATAAAAAGTTTCTTTTTTTTTTTTTTTTGCTTCTATCATTGCATTATTCCATTTCATTAAAGCTGAGGATAAGTATAATCCACACTGTTTTAGGCTTTAAAATAAAATCAAAGAGATATTGTTAGCATTTGGGCAGTACTGGTATGCTGAACCGGCCATCCGTAGGGGCAAGACTCTTTCCTCTTTTCTTCTCTTTTTTCTTCTCATACCCCCTTTTTTCTCAACACGCGGGACTACACGCACGTCGCTCACTTGTCAATCAATTCTTTTATACCAACACATGAGGGCGTTCTTATTTTGCAAGTAATATATAATACTGTGGACCCTTTGTCGCCTGTTGTTTGTATGAAAATGTATTGCCGAAATGGGCTGATTTTGTTCATAAATCAGCTGGATACATACCAAGGGTAAGAAAGAAGTACAAAAAATGAGATCTTTTCTTTTAAATGACAAAAGAAACTAATTTATTGCTTATAGCTGGTTGAAATATCTTCCTGTCACATTTCTCCGTTATTATATGGTACATATTAAACTTACAAAGGCACCATATCAAAGAAAACTAGATTTATACCATGTCGCTTACTTGACATATAATGAAATATATCATTTATAGAAATACCAATGGAAAATGATTTTTCTAAAATTCATCTTACAAGCAACAGCGCTGAAAACTTGTGAAAAGCAAAAATAAACATTACTTCATCGTTTCCATCTTGAAATAAGCATGATAAAAGATTACTCTGCCTAACATAGCAATTCTTTGAATGAAGCAGAATTTGCTTTTTTGCCCAAATTATACTCAGATTTTTGCAAAATAAACATAAGTAGGAAAGAGGATCTTTTGTTGGCAATCAGCCAGCGAGAACAAACGAATAAAAGTGAGCTTAGTTTTGTCAGAAAGAATGAAAAAAAAAAATGGGGGGGGGCTTGAAACTCGCTCTTATTCGTTGAAAATGAAAAAAATTAAGGTCGTAAGTGTGCGTCACTTTGCGTGTTAAAATCGCATAGAAGGTGCTGAATTTGCAAGTGAAAGAGGAAGAAAGAAGTAAAATCCTTTCTCATACCAGTCTTGTCGCTCAGTTATTTGCGAAAGAGCATTAGAGTACGAGGTGAAGGGGTATGTAGAAGTCTTTTTAGTGGGAACAACCTAATGTTTACAGGAGAGATTGGGAGAGGGGGTGGAGAGAGAGAGAGGTTCACAGAGGCGGAGGGTAAGAGGAATATGAGCTGGAGTATGAAAAGAAAAAAAAAGACGGCAAAGGATTCGGAGAAAACTCAGAAAACAAGATATATGAAAGATGCGAATGGGACATAAGTAATTAAAATAAAAGAGCAAAAAGACAGAAGAGCAAATAACTTTGGGTAAAGAAGTTGACGAAAAATGTCCGACACCTGTATGAACACTTATGAAAATACCATACTAAAATTTATACATCCACCACTACAGAAAGCACGCTCCGTTGGCACTCTTCAGGCAAAGTCCATCCCTGAGCTCCATTTCATGAAAGTTGTTATGATAGTAACTCTTGATGGAATGGCAACTTTCATTATGAGAGCAAATCAGGAAGCAGAATTCTCACTGTTGCCATGGTAATTACCATTCCAGCAGGAGTTGCTATCATAGCGACTTTTATGAAACAGGGCCCAGAAAGTTTCACTGTTCCAATAAAAGGAGATAAATTTGAACAGCATTTTAAAAAAAAGGAATGAGCAAAATCGGTCAACGAATAAGAAAATTACACTCATTTACATTTTCTAGTAGATTACTCACGGCTCTGCAAATCCGCAACACTGATGACATCATTTGCGAGCAGCTCTCCATTCTATGGTGGCCCTGAAGTACGCTCGATAACAGGCCAAGTGCGACGTAAACCTTACGACCTAGGCGCGAAATTCGCGATCTCAGTCACCAATTTCGTGACCCACGACCTGAAATTCGTGACCCGAGGCGCGAGCTTTGCGACAGGGGTTGCAAACTTCACGCCCTGTAGTCGTGAAATTCGTGACTTTGGGTCCTGAATTTCATGACTTTGGGTCGCAAACTTTGCGACTTAGGTCGCATATTTGACGACCTAGGGTCGTGAATTTTTTGTATTTGGCTGAGCGGCCATGTGTTGACAGCTGACGCAAAGTCACACACGAGCACCACAGACGTAGGCTACACGTGCTCATCGTACACAGGATATATTGATTTATTCACCGTCCTTCGCACTCGCACCGCTTAGCCATGTAAAAAAAAATTACGACCCTAGGTCGTCAAATATGCGACCTAAGTCGCAAAGTCATGAAATTCAGGACCCAAAGTCACGAATTTCGCGACTACAGGGCGTGAAGTTTGCAACCCTTGTCGCAATGTTCGCGCCTCGGGTCACGAATTTCGGGTACCGGGACATGAATTTCAGGTCGTGGGTCATGAAATTGGTGACTGAGATCGCGGATTTCGCGCCTAGGTCGTAAAGTTTACGTCGCACATGGCCTGTCATCGAGCGTACTTCAGGGCCACCACACCATTCACTTCGTACATGAAATTTAACATTTTCTCAATTTTCTTGGAAGTTACACATTTTCTAACCGCAATAGTTAATGTATGTTCAAAAGAATTGCTTTTTACATCACATACTTTCACTATGGAGTGAGAAAATGTGTAACTTCCAAGAAAATTGAGAAAATGTGAAAATTCATGGACAAGGTGAATGGAGAGCTGCTCGCATATCATGTCTTCAGTGTTGCCAATTTGCAGAGCCGAGGGTAATTTGCTAGAAAATGTAAATGAGTGTAATTTTCTCATTCTTTGACCGATTTTGATCATTTCCTTTTTAAAATGCTGTTCAAAATTATCTCCTTTTATCGAAACAGTGAAACTTCCGGGGTGGGCTTTCCCTTCATTTTACTATTTACTAGTACTCCATCCCGCACCCGCGCAAACACGTACTTCATCATTTCAACATGTTCAAAGCCACGCGAGAGAATTGTTTGCACATTTCACAGCACGCGTGACGGCGGTAGGCGTTTTGGTGTTTAAAATGGATTTTTTGTGTTCGTTCTTCCTTCAATCGACAGTCGCAGAGGTACTTTGAAGCAGCAAGGTGGGTGTTAGAAAATTGTTTTATGCAGTCTGTTTGATTTTGACGACGGTTATATTGGGTGAAGCACAAAGTAAGTATCACTACATTCTCCTGTTCACTTTTGGCACTTCTTTTAATAATTTCATTTTACTTTTTAGCTCGTATTGATTCTTTTTTTCAGCGTATACCGTTTGCATATTTCAAGCACTTTGGAGAATTATGAATTGTTTGTTTTCGCTATTTCTTTAAGCCCGTTCTTCTATTATACATGTATATAATATAAATGCAAATGTTTTGTATTCCTATATATGCCTAAATTCCATCGTAGCATATTTTCATTTCTCACATCGAATTATAGTAGTTATTCTGAAATGGTTACTACTTGTACACTTGCAATACTAATCTTGACCTATTTTTCCATTTAATGTTTTTGTGCGCTGCTTCCTTATTCATTCGACTAATTACAGTAAGAAAAAAATCCAAAGCTCCCTAGTTTCCTAGCCGGGCCTAGCGGCAAGCTCAGCTCGGCTTCTCGCTTCCGACTATGCGAAAACAATGCGCACAGCCCACTGCCAGGGAAGCGCGCGCCCGGCCCGGGAACGCTCGCTCCATAGCCTCCTAGCGGGCCTATCGGCAAGGGCCAAGCATGCCAATGCGGCAAGCTCAGCTTAGCTCCCGAGAGTGAGACCCTCCAAATTAGCTCTGCCCATGAGCTCTTTAACTGTTAGCTCACTAGACCCTCAAAAATGGGCTTCCTCAGGTAGCCATTTAGCTCCTTAGTCCCCTGTTTTGAGACTGGCAGAGGCACACCCACATCCCCAAAAATTTGAGTGCCCCCCCCCCCCCGGGTCTCGACTTGAATCTCACACAAAATTTGAGCCTGGTAAATCGAAAATCTAGACTAGAATTAAGAGCTGAACACTTATCCTGACTCAGGAAACGTAGAAAATTTTAGAAAAAATTACATCTTGCTTTGGTCAATGCCCAAAGTTGTAGTCTGAAACAGTCCCAGGTGTAAGTTTGGGCCCCGTCCACATACGTGAAGTACCGGCGATCATCGAACACATAAATGCACGAATGGGACTACGCTCAATCAACTCTTGCGATAAAATTACAGCTCTGCAAAAAAATTCACGGGATCGTCATTGCAGTTGCATTTAAACAAACGAAGGATCATTTAATAACACAAATACTATAGCAATAATATTCATGATCTGAAATATGTAAAGTACTTACGACTTTTGACTGTTGACGGCATTTTTGGCACGTAAAAACTTATGGTTGTTTGTGCTATTTTTGTCAAAACTTTGTCAAGTTGAAAAAAATGGGCAGATGGGCCTATAGTAGCGAATGCGCATGCGCAGAAATTTAGACCACAGATAAACCATGGATAAACCACCCCTCTGGGCAGACTAAAAATAATGACGTATCATGACGTATTTAACTCATGGTTTAATTTAAACCTCTTTTGTGAAATGCTGGTGGTCTAAATCTGAGATTTAATACCAGGTTTAAACCACATTTAAACCATGGACTAAAATAAACTACTCTTGTGAATTCCGGCCTTAGTCTACAAGATGTCAGTAGCGAGCAGACACAGAACATATCAATGAGACTCATCATGGGCCTTCACCAATGTTTCCACATACTTTATTTTTCAGGGTATTCTGCAAATAAGAATTGGTTTTTAATAGAGCTAATAAATTCGATCTAAATAACATAAAGGACATTCTTCAAGTATTGTGATTTTGTTTTGATTTTATTCATTTCCTTCCATGTCATACACTAGCATTTTTAGGAACTAAGCGCCGTATAACTCTCCATTATGAACTAGATATTTCAAACGAATTTTTTTTCTTACAAACGTGCATAAACATAATTAAAATGGTTTAATATTTTGATATCAAGGTATATAATATCTTCAAAACCCTACAGACCCCAATCCTATTTATCATTTTTTTCAAGATTTTTTTATTCTATTCTTTCTATATATCATCGTTCGTTCATCGGTATGCGCTGCGGATGACCTTTTCCATCATCCGCTGATCGACAGCGGCACACAGTGACGGCGAGGAGTATGATGATGACTATGGCCAGGAACACGATGATGGCAATGAGGATGATAACGAGAATGCTAATGTTACTGCTGGATTCGCTTGGTGAGAGGGATGAGTCGGAGCTGACGGGAGGGTAGTCACCACATCGGGGGAACCCCTCTGGTACCGGGGGAAGATCAGATTGGTTTCCGACACGGATTAAGATCCCCATACCATCCTAGAAATAAAACAATACAGACAATTTTAGTACAGGTGTACTGGTTCGGTGGGTAAGTCACCGGACTGTGGATCACAGCTTGAAAATGTTTGCGGGTAATAATAGTAACACTTTGAAGCGCACTAAAACATTTTCGCAATGCGCTATATAAATGTAACATATTTATATTATTAATATTATCACCATCATTAGTAGTAGTAGTAGTAGTAGTAGTAGTAGTAGTAGTAGTGGGAGGAATATATCATCAGTACTGCTGTTGTTGTCGTTCTAATTCCTGTTCGTCTGGTTATCTAATGAGGAAAGGTTATTTTTCAAACAGGGCAATAGCAGGATTGTGCCTCGCCCACCCGTGACTAAATAACATGAAGGTTTCCCCAAGTACATCCCTAACCAAGTTTGATGTCACAAGAAAGTCTTGCAGGTAAACTTTAATGTTTGACCTAAAAATGACCTTTAACCTTACCATGTGACCTGACGGCACAATAGCTTGAAAGTACCCTTAGTGCATCTATCACCCAAATTTGGTTGCTATTGCAGCAACATGTGCCAAGTTATGTGTCATAAGAGAATCTTGCAGGTAAACTTTAACGTTTGAAATAAAATTACCTTTGACCTTATCATGTGACATCCGATACCACTATAACATGAAGGTCCTCCAAGTACATCTTTGACCCAAGTTTACTTGAAAAGGGAGCAACGGTTGCAAAGTTTTTTTGTCATAAGAGAGTCTTGCAGGTAAACTTAAACATTTGACCTCAAATGACCTTTGACCTCATCATGTGACCTCTGACAGCACCGCAACTTGATGTTACCCCTAGTGCATCTATCACCCAAGTTTGGTTGCCACTGGACCAACAGTTGTCAAGTTATGTGTCATAAGAGAGTCTTGCAGGTAAACTTTAACGTTTGAAATAAAATTACCTTTGACCTTACCATGTGACATCCGATACCACTATAACATGAAGGTCCCCCAAGTACATCTATGACCAAATTTTAGTTGAATAGGGAGCAACGGTTGCAAAGTTGTTTTGTCATAAGTGAGTTTTGCATGTAAACTATAACATTTCACCTCAAATGACCTTTGACCTTACCTTGTGACCTCTGACAGCACCACAACATGATGTTACCCCTAGTGCATCTATCACCCAAGTTTGGTTGCCAGTGGACCAACAGTTGCCAAGTTATGTGTCATAAGAGAGTCTTGCAGGTAAACTTTATCGTATGTAAAAAGAGTCTTGCAGGTACTCTATAACAATGTGACCTCAAATGACCTTTGACCTCATCATGTGACCTCCGACAGCACCACAACATGATAGTACCCCTAGTGCATCTACCAACCAAGTTTGGTTGCCACTGGACCTGCAGTTGCCAATTTATGCATCATAAGAGAGTCTTGCAGGTAAACTTTAACATTTGTGACGGACGGACGGCGGACGCCATTTGGATCCCTTACTCTCGCCTTCACCTCCGGTGAGCGAGAAAAAAATTAGTAATCTAGATAATTAAATCTAAACTACATTTTGAAGCTTAATAGGCAGCATAATAACAAACTATTTAATGAATCTAAATGTATTCAGATCCAGATGTTAAGTCTTGCTCGTGAATCCGTAGTCTCAAATTTGTTTGGCAATTTTTTATTCATTTTTAAAATTTATTTATTAATATCAATATCATCATCATCAGTAGTAGTAGTAGTAGTAGTAGTAGTAGTAGTAGTAGTAGTGGTAGTATAGTAGTAGTAGTAGTAGTAGTAATAGTACTAGTAGTAGTGGTGGGAGGAGTATATCATCAGTACTGCTGTTTTCGTTCTAATTCTTGTTCGTCTTGTTGTGATCTAAGGAAAGGTTGTTTTTAAAAAAACGTAGTAATCTAGATAATTAAATCTAAACTACAATTTGAAGTTTAATAGGCAGCATAATAACAAACTATTCAATGAATCTAAATGTATTCAGATCACCTGTACTAAAAGTCTTGCTCGTGCATCCTGATAGTCTCATACTGTTTGGCAATTTTGTCAAAAAGTACACATTATAAGTGTTTTAATTATAAGTGTTGCATTATAAGTAAAACAAAATTCACAGTTTTGTAAAAGAGAGACTCCATTTCCTATTTCGCAGTCAAGCCAACATTTGAAGCATTCATTGACTCTCTTAACAGCAAAGTGTGTGGTACACGAGGGAGAGGTATATCCCCACCTCAAGATGGTATTCCATATGACAATGAAGAATCCACCATCCTGGATTGTCGGCAAAGAATTCGATGACGGTGTAGCCCCCGCCGGGTACGTTGACGGTGTCCTTCTCGGGAGGGTGGTCGTAGTTTCTGACGATTCCGCCATCTTTACGAATAGCAGCAGTGCAAGGAAGAAAATAATTGAAAATATTTCATCTCCCTTTGAATAGCACCCCTGCTACACCAGTCATGTTGAATACAGTGCGAGTCAGGAAAAATGTAACACTTTCTTAGGCGAGGGTCGTTTTAAAAATTGCGGATTAACAGAGTATTTATTAGCACGTGCGGACATAGTGTATTATTCCTTTGTTATTTGGTTACATTTGTTTCAGTTTTGCCTGTTACGATTTAGCGCATAAAAGCCAGTGTTTGAAATAGAGTTTAAAACCAATTTGCGCCAAGTCGTATGATCACGTGCTGAAACAGAGACAATAACATCCGCACAAGCAATACGGGTTTAGTTCATGCATATGTTCGATCAAGACTAAAAAACAACATTAAAACAAAAAGCCAGAAATCATAACAATCATTTATCTTCAGTGAAATATCCCTTTTCATCGTCATGTTGGACACATGGCTTTTCGCCTTTAATCTTCCACATGCTATTCGTTTATCTCCAGTTGTAGTAGTATCGTAGTATGGTAGCAGAACAATAAAAAGAATATATTAACCCATTCGTGACAGGAATTATTTAAAGCCTAATTTGATCAGCTTTTATTCTTCAAATTGGCAACACCAACATTTTTATTTTATTGCTACATTTTTCTTATAAAACGTCATGTTTCTGAAATGAATAGAAATTGACAGAAATTATGATGAAAAGTCAAAAAGTTGCTATTTTGCAGGGGAAAACGGTGATTTTAAACTTTCTATCACATTGCCAATTTAAGGATTTTAATGCTTATTTTCTTTAAAAAAATTTCAGCATCAAACAACGAATATTGACGCAACCAAAATGGGCACAATTTGTGTAGATTTTTTTGCTCTTTCTGCTCATGTATTTGGTATGATTTTTAAGGCTCTGCCTCAAAAGATATTAGGCCAAACCACAAAATGTGGACTTCTGTCATGAATGGGTTAATCATATTTACAATAATGATAATAAACGAAGCTTACTTTTATCTAGTTCAATGACTTCTTCCTTGGTAGTACTTTTTCCTATTCGACCTTGGGCGAGGATGCGGAAAGGATGACCATGAAGATGGAACGGATGCTCAATATCGAAAGGCGAGGTGCTCTCATCGATGAGAACAATCTCGACGGTCTGTCCGAGAAATGGGAACACGATAAAAAAAACTACTTTTGAAAAATCAACTTAAGGCAACTTCACTAGCTCTGTCTATCACCTTTTGAAATGTGCAGACTTTACTATCACCTTTTGAAATGTGCAGACTTTACAATAATTGTAAAGTCTGCACATTTCAAAAGATGATAAACAGGGCTAGTGCAATTGCCTAAGTTGATTTATCAAATTGCACTTGAGTTGATTTTTCGAAAGTAGTTTTTATCGTGTTGGGGATAATATTTTTTAAAGGTTTAAAAAAAGTTATGTACAATTTTGGTAAACCTCATAACTGTTAGATTCTTTTTTTAGATTATGTAGATGATAAATGGCAAAATAAAGATAATGCTGGCTCTGGGACAAAACACGTGCAAAAAAAATAATTGTATAAAACATCAGAATGTCGTCGGGGGAAATAAGCAATTTCAATTGATTAATACATATTGCTTGTTCCAATACTTATGCCGCGATCATGGACCCAAATTAAATCGCGGGGAATTTTCACTGAATTGAAAAAGAGAAAATGATACCCCCTCCAATTTGATTGAGGGGAGTTGCCAGGTACTTCATGACGTTGTGAGTCCCCCCCCCCCCCCCCCCACCCCTTCATCACTTTATCTGCGATTTGCATTTTCCGTTTGTATTAGCTTCTTCTGTTTAACCATTAACCCATAAAACATATGAAATACTGCATTATTCTAACAATGAAGTCTTTTGCTACAAGTACCTGTCCTAAATCTACTTTAATGAACTGAGTACAGGCGCAGAACCTAGTATCACAATCCTCATAACCAGCCTCTTCGACTTCGCATAAGTTCAGGTCATAGGCCCCATCCGCGGCGAGTTCATCGTCGAATTGGGACAACAGAGGAAAGTCGCCGAACTCGAGTGTGCGACGGTTTATTTGAGGCATCAGGAATTCGCCCCAGCCTGGTCCAGATGGTGCCAAGGGATACAGATCAGGATCATTGAACATGGGATTGCTGATCTACCGCCATAAAAGAACAACAAAAAAAGGATATGTGATTTATGTCTTTAAAAACTGATCCAGCTCCAGTCTGCAGATCTGAACATTATGAAACAAGATTGCTCGTTAAAAAGTAGTGCTCGTATTTCGGAGGGGTATTAATGACCCACAGTAAGAAAAAAAAATTGCATGTTTTGTTTGATTTAATTCTTAGGTTCGGGAACAAACAAAAATACTGATAGTTATACCAATGTACAAAAGACTGCTTACCGTTGTATTTCCGTAATGTCCACGGCCTTAGGATTATAGCTAATATAGTTTACCATTGTGGAGATTGGTACCCAGAACCGCTAAAATACAGTTGGGGATCTACACTGATTTATGGATATCAAAATGTTGAGCCATTTGGTATAATTATTGTCAATTTTGAACGGAGTCGGATTAAAATACAAGTAAGGTGAATAAAAATAACTTATGATCATCTTCTTTGAAAGAAAACTGATAAATCTTGGAAAATGATAATGAAAAGGGTAATAAGGATATGAATTTCCTCGAAACAAAGAATAGATATTTCCTTTACCCTTTGCAAATCTAAGGGCAGGTAAACTCTGCGGAACGTCTTATTCAACGAGGCTGTATGCACTGCAAAGAAGAAGAAAAGAAGAAGAAAAAGATAATTTTAAGGAACGAAGTACGAACAGTGCACTTATTTCGTCTTGATATACCTGGTAAAATGAATATTCTTAGAGAAAGCATCCAGATGATGAACCGTATAGAGAAAATTGAAAACATAGGCCATCTAGAAGGTCTTGAGAACCTTCTTAATGATATGCCTAAGTGTCCCGGCCGGAGGTGAAATCAAGCATGAAGGAGGGATGGGGGCGCCATCTTGCTGACGTTCAGTAAAGACGAAATCTTTTCGTGGAAATCTGTGGCACATTCTGAATGTAAAATACAATATCAAGATGCACCTCAATCTCGTTTTGCTAGTCAAAATAGGTCTGTGATTCCAAATTTCACAAGCACAAACACGCAGGCCGAACAAACACACACTCGAAGGCCCACGCATGCGCGTCTTTCCGATCCCCTAAAATGAAACCTTTTACTCACCCAGCGACCTCAATTCGTTGACAGTGGTGACGGTATCTGGGTCTTGGAAGCTCCTTTCCATGTCCTGGAAGATTTCTCCTTGTCTGTCCACCGACGGGTCACTTTGAGGGATTTCAGAGGGCGCGCCCTCGTACCTGATTATGGCCAAGCCGTGCAAACCCGTGCCCTGATTGTAAGCTCTGACCTTCAGCCAGTAGTTGCCAACATCTTGAGAGGCATTCAGGACAAAGTCGTACCTACACGGTTCAAAGACATTCAACTGTTTTTGTGATTCAATTTTTTGAAGCTACATTCGATCAATATGGACGCGATATTTAAAGTGTACAAACAACCTGCAATAAATTTGTGTAAGGTAGGACGTATCATTGTAGCAAACACAGCGCTGTACACAATTCTAATAGTTAACGGTTATGGAGTTTCAAGAAAATGAAGGATAAGACCACTAAACATGGAAGAAATGGAATTACGATTCCACAAACCGACCTAAATTCACAGGTGCGCAAAGCGTAAACCTACTCAATTCAATTCAACTCAAAAATGAATTTTTGAAGTTTTGTTATTTTTCGAAAAACAGTTCTTGAACATTCGATATGAATATTGAACGAATGAGTTGATGATGTCATACCCTCACTATTCTCCATATAATCTATATAAAAAATTCAGAAAATGTTCATTTTTTCACTAAAGGTAAAAACTCGTCCACTCATGTCTACACATATTAGACTAAATACAAATTTTGTAAGTCTGTAAGGAGAGTTCAGGACAACTCTGAATTTTTTATGGCAAAAATATGAAATTTTTGTCATTTCTGTTTACATTATGTGCGAAAAATTGTGAGGATAAGGCATCACCTCACTCAGTGAATATTCATATTAACTGTTCAAGAACTGCTTTTGCGAAACTTTAATAATCATAACTTCCCTATTTTTCATCTGATTTTCATCAAATTTTCAATGTTATATTAAAAAAAAAAATTATCCTCTTTACTGAAATAAATTTCATATATTCCGTACTTGTCCTTTAAGTTGTGTTTACTGATTTATAACATCCACTAGGTCCACCCTCCTCCAAAAAGCCGGAGCTCCACGACACTCAACCACTATTCCTACTGCCATGATGTGGCTTTATTTCCTTACCTCTCTCCTCCATAGAGAAAGAAAGCGTCTACTTCTAGAGGCTCGAAGTCGTCTCCATCGGTTGAGATGAGGGTTATGTTGTGGTCGTCAACTGATATCTTCAAAGGGATGTTGGTGATGCCACTACTGATGACCCGGAAGCGATACCGTTTACCCTGTAAAGGTTCAGTTAAATTTCAAATATTTTAAACAAGTCGAAACACCATAAAAAACGCGAAATACGTTATAACCGGCGATAGAATGAAATCATTTAGGATCTGTTATATGTGAAGTAGGCTTTTGCATTATTTGAGATTAGGTAGAATTTGAAGGGTTTCAAGGTTAACTGAATAGTGCCTTTAGGTTCAGTGGCTAGATCATGCCATGATGTCAATTTCTTTGAATTCTACTGGCCAGGGTTGGCAATTTCCCGAGAAATACCTATATTTCCCGCCCGGGCGGGAAATACTGCGAAATACCGGGAAATACTGGGAAATACTTAGTCAGCACGTGGGCAGTATACCTGAATATGCAGTATACCCCCCCCCCCCCAACATTGTGTGCCTTCATTGTACACTATACAGATGATGGCAAAGCTTATTGGAACAATTTGTCCATGGGTTTGGTTTTGTTTTTGTTTTTGTTTTGTTTCATATTTTAAGTAAATGGACTCTCTGAATCTCTGTATGTTTAGAATAAAGGTCACTTATTACTGTAATATCTGATGTATATTTTTGGCCAACAAATCTAGATTAAAAAGAACAAAAGCAATGACCTGTTGGACTTTATAGAGCTCCCTAGGCGTGACCGACGACGTCGACCCTCCAGCGCTATAGGAGGCGAACGCTCCCTTTCCGTTGATGAGTATCGACACTGGTTCATCATCGGTACCTCTGAAGTGGTGATCGAGATAGATGTCGACAGTTCCTTTGTGAAGCCAGTCGTTGATCACGACTTTATGCTCGGGTAAGTCATAGTCGTACAAACTGCTATGTTCATTTGCCTATAATAATTAAGAGAGACAGACATTTCACGGTAAGTTGCAATCGCGCAATTTGCTATGTTGGTTTAGAAAGACAGACATTTTGTAAGGTAAGCTGAAGTCACAGAAATTAAAGGCAGTTTGCCTGTAACTGTTCAGACAGACATTTCTAAAGTAGGGTGCAGGTACGTTGCTGTATAATGGTTTGCGTATAATGGGTCAAGGAGACAGAATTAAGTTGAAAAATTGTTAAGGCAGTTTTCCTATGCTAAATCGGAGAGACAAGGTTTAAAAGTGGCAGAAAAGGTCATAATATTATTATTTGGTTTGGTGTCACCTGTGAATGGGAGGCGAAAAGCGAACTGAATCGCTGTAACCCTCAGGTCTCTCCTGCTGATATCACTGATTGGGGTGTGCAGGTGGACCACATACACCGCGGTTTCCCCCTACTCTTATACGAATAGTGCAGTGGGATCTTTAACGTGCAAAGGTGGTGACTCTCCTTTACACGGCACCACAATTTAACGTCCTATCCGAGGGAGGGAGTGTTTTCCGCTGTAGCATAGCCTGCGTCTATGAAACAGGGGAGGGGCACGATAACACACAACTTAGGGTTCAGTCATCCGCCTGGTTTGGACTCGAACCCACGATCTTTGGTTCGACAGGCAGTCGCTTTACCGACTGAGCCAACTCGCTCCCTAGTTTGTGTTAAATAAGACCAAGAGAAGTTTGAAACCCAACAGGGTTTTCAGACAGTAAGAACAAGCTTTTCGAGAGATTATAGTAGAATGGATTATTTCCGTTAGAAATCCCTGCAGTACAGTGTAATTCAATATAAATAGAATACCTGGTTAGACTGCCTGATGATTAATGGGCCGAATAATCCGTCAGCCCGATGCATGCCAGTATGAGCATGCCACCAGTGAGTGCCCGGATGATCAGCAGTAAAGTTATACCTGGGAAAAGAAATACATATCGGAGAAATAGTATGCAATCATGTAGTAAATTAATCATTATGTCAAAGAGAGAGATACCGTGAGTTTCCTCATCATTTTAAAATTCAGTTTAAAACGATACCGTAGAAGAAATATCACTCGTAAAGGATTGAAAATGGTTACATATTCGCAATATGACAAGAAAAAGCTTTAAGTTTGGACAAAACTGCGTTCAGTGCATTTGACTATTGGTAATATGAGTCGATTTCTTATTCCAAAGTAGTACATATATAATCGACCTTTCCATCGTTTATAGTTCTTTACGCAATGGAACTGATGATGGATGCACAATGTAAATTCTAAATATTATATTTTTATTGAATGTTTAAATGCATGTCGATAGGTATAGCCAATGGAACCGACAACCCCGACACTGACCTAATGTAAAGTGAACGAGTTAAATTTTGAAATTCACTTCGATTGCTTTCTTAGCCAAACGGCACGTTCGCGGCTTTGCCACACCTGCCGATCGGCACAAAACAATGCAAACAAGGATTGCCCTGTTCAACACAAAAGAGATGCGAGATTACCCATTTCAGGGTTTGATTGGATTCATGATAATACTTTAGACATCCTGCATAGATTCATTTTTGTACTGTGACGCTTTAATAATCTTAATTCCTATCTCTCTCATGGAAACTACAGTGTGGCACAGAGAAATCTGTTGTTTAGCTCAAAAGAGTTAAATATTCATTGGATCAACATAAAACAAAATGACAGGAAGCACATTTCATTATAGAAATGAATGGATGATAACCACGAAAACGGGTGACTGATATGTGTTATAGATATGGTGTGGTTTTGAAAGCAGTTTGTTGTATAGTTGCTCATTATAATGGAATAATTCTCCATCTATATGCGTCAACTTGATGAGAACAGTTGAGGCCAATTTTAAAAGAAATGCTTTTGCATTGGTCCAATAATAAAACCATCCTCCTCGACCTGCACATCACCATATTAGTAGCATTTCAGTCGACTGTGAAATTGAATCTTTGTGATCATGTCTATTGCGCTCTGGTGAATCGTTTAAAGCAGCAGTGAACTGACCCTTATTATGATGTATTTACAACAGCACCAACTTACGGCTACTAAAAACCAGAGACTCTTAGAAACATTATATCCTTCTGGCTTCTCGTGAATTTCCTTAGTATGAATACAAATACATTTTAACGGATGTTACTCAAAAAATAAAGGTCTCGTCGATCAGAATAGAGCATGCTGGGAGCAAAAAGGGGACAAAATCAGTAGTTTAGGGGGACTGAGAAGGCGCTATTTCAAAATCCCATACAAGAGTGCCATTTCGCTCTTGCTTTAAACGATATCAATTACATTGCAAAATTTATTGAATCGAGTGCTTGACACGACATGGTGAGCAGTAAGGTTTACGATATCCGCTATCATGGCCATGGAAGATATTTAAAAGGGTCCAAATTTGATATAATAATTTGTTCTTTTCGTCTAAGTAGATTCTTTATTTGGAATTGATTAGAAGTAGGAAATAAATGTGTGTGAATCTGAAATATGAAAATTTCAATGGACCCCCTCCCCCGCACACACACAGACACACGAGCACACACACACACACACACACATTGTTTCTACATCTAAAGAAGTATCAATTTTAGATATATCTGAACCTTGCGCATGTATAATCCAATTTTCATATTATGGTAACGCCTAAACAGCAATGTAATGAGACGGTTACATGTTTTAACCACGGTATCCTTAAACACGGTACATTCTCAAGTAATCTATCCGAGTCATTTTGAGAACAGTTGTTATTGGTACGATAAAATTATTGAGAAATCATTGTAAACATGACCAATCTTTAGGCTACTAAGCATGTGGAAATAAAACCTTTGTTGATTGAATCGAATTGCATTGACATGAATTGAAATAAATATAATTTTTATCACGTCGGCTAATTTGAATGTATTTTATGATGTGTTGTCCCATGGTCATATCATAAACACATGTATTGTTCATGTATCGATTCCGCTTAAGATAAAGACCATGCTCTACTACTACTACTACTACTACTACTACTACTACTACTACAATAACGACAACTACCACGACTACTACTATTATACTACTACTATACTTCTACCACTACTACCACGACTACTACTACTTCTAGTACTACAACTACTACTACTACTACTACTACTACTACTACTACTACTACTACTACTACTTCTACTACAATAACGACAACTACCACTACTACTACTATTATACTACTACTATACTTCTACCACTACTACCACGACTACTACTACTTCTAGTACTACAACAACTACTACTACTACTACTACTACTACTACTACTATACTTCTACCACAACTATTACAAATATTTCTACTCTGTCTTGTATCCCCTTTTTCACATTATAGTCTAGTGACAAATGTCTGTTCATTTATACACGTTAACCAACCTGAATGGATTGTAGGATGTGTTTGGATATTGGGTGACGAAACACACCTTCCATAATACTAGTTCGACTTCTAGCTGATAAAGACCATGCGAAAGAAGGATATGTTGTTATACTTCTTCTACTACTATTTCTACTCATCTTCCTCCTCTTCCTTCCACTCCTCCTCCTATGACTACTGTAACTTCTACTATATACTACCACTACTTCTTCACTGTATTACTACTACTACTACAACTATTACTTCTACTACTACTGCTACTACTACTACTACTACTAATTACTACTGCTACTACTACTGCTACTACTGCTACTACTACTAATATTATTACTCTTACTATTACTATCATCCTATCTGCGCTTAACATTGTATTCTTTAACTAACATCTTCACTTACCTGAATGTATTGTGTGATGTGATAGGACACTGTGATACCATAAACACACCGTCCATGTACTGGTTCGACTTCTGATAAAGACCATGCCAATGAATGGTAATCGCTTCACCGTTGTCCATATGGTTGGTGGTGTCGACAATGACTTCGTCGCCTTCACATACCTGAGAAAGATTAAAGAGAAGCCCGAGTTCTGCGAGGAGGTGAAACTTAATTTGTGAGATTTCGCAGTCTTGTCATACTGGGAAAATATCATTGTGAAAATGTCCCCTAACAAGGATATCTCCTCAAATGCCCTCATTTTTATATGACAAGAATCAGCTTTAGTGTTTTTCGGAGCGAAAATATTTGTATGTAATCCCATAATTATACCCATTACTATGTGATTGCGTCTGTGATTTTCAAGAAGATTTATTTGATTTCTTATCATTGAGTTGATTTCAAAACCAAAAGGTATACATACATTTCCATTTAGTTATAAATTACTTTTTAACTTACAATTGATTTAAAACATTTTATTCTCAAGTAATTATAACCGGTTCCCTCATGTTTGTGTGTGTTTGGTTACTTTTTGTCTGCTTTTGCTTTGTGTACGTTGTGTTTTTGTTGTTTTTGATGCTCCTGCTGTTGTAAATGGGAAACCCAGAAAGTGTTGCTATTTGATGAATGTTACCTTAGATCTGGCGTCCACTAGGGCGCGGACAAGAAGCGGAATGCAAAATTACTACATCCGCATTCATTCGGCAACCTGTCCGCATGTTCCTGAACGATTCAGCTCACTGTCCTAGCGTTCCTAAACACTTCCTGGCGTTTCCGCACCTTCGGTTCGAGAGGGCAAAATTTCCGCGTCTAAACCTAACCTGGCGTCCACTAGGGCGCGGACAAGACCAGCAATTCAAATTAGTGAATCCGCATTCATTAGGGAACCTGTCCGCATATTCCTGAAATATTCCGCTCACTGTCTTCATCATTCCTAAACACTTCCGCACGTTCGGCAGAGCCTCCGGAGAGGGCAAAATATCCGCGTCCAAATTTTGGTCTCGACCTTCGACAGCTCGTCCGTTACCCTTCTTTAGCATATCTGGGGCTTGTCCGCAAACGCTCCTCTAGGCCTCCGCGATGGGGGCAGCTTCACTGATGCATATCGAATGTAAAACTTTGCATGATTTCCTCATGTTGTCCGCATATCTGAATGACACTCCTAGGTCCAGTCCGCAGACATTTGCAGGAATGTCCCAGGAAACAATGATTCCTACTCTTGTCCGCGGACATGATGCCGAAATGATATAATTATCTTCCGCAACCTTTCCTAATCTTGTCCGCGCTCTAGTGGACGTCAGCCCTTAGTAATAACCATTGTTAGGATTACGCTTATCATGATGATGTTATGGTGATAATTTGTTTTATAAAAATGAACCTTAAAATAGGTTGGGTAAGATTTACCCAATATTGGGAATAATCGTGAAATGTACCTTTTCCTAATATTTTACTTAGTTTTGGGTAACATTCACGTTTTTCGGGTAAATTCAAAACCACGACTGTCAAAAATCGGGTAGAATCTACTCAATACTCGGTAAGATCTTTCCCCAGAAATGTGCATGTTATCTTGTTTTATACCTATGGGTAAAATTTACCCTATCTAGTCGTGCTATTTGTGATGATGATTATGATGGTGATGGTGATGATGATTATGGTGGTGATGGTGCTGGTGCTGCTGGTGATGATGATGATGGTGGTGGTGGTGGTGGTGGTGGTGGTAGTGGTGGTGATGGTAAAGATAATGAAGATGGTGTTGACGATGATGATGATAATCGTAATGGTGATGAAAATGATCATAGCACCAATGTTGGACAAAGTGATGTTTGCGTTAAATTACCTCAATGGCTGGTCCTGGTAAACGCCTGTTCGCGACAATAATGGGCCGAGGAACCCCATCTGCTGCTACGCAGTGGTCCCTCTGGCAGTCATCCAGGTTGCATGGGCAATCGTAACAGGCTTTAGACATGGTATAATACCACTCTACGACAAACGTGTACTCACATTGCATTGGTGCAGAATTTGTGCAGTTTCTTAAACATGGGTGAGCGGACTCATCTGAATTGAAACGTCATTAATATAAACGATAAATACAAATCTATACAAAAGTTTTCAAAATGAACATAAAAACATTTTTTGGTACATTAAACTTAAACATCTTCCTTTTAAAAACCTCCAACAATCTATAACAAATGGGTAAGTGCAGTACGCGTATAGCCTTTTGTTACATCTTACCATTCCATCAAGTGTCATTTTTTTTAATTGTCCGGTTTGATTTTATTTTGTTTCACTTTGAGGCAGATTACCGCTTCATATCTGAACGAGCCTTCACTGCTCTTTTTTGTTATTGTATAACATTCCTTGAAATCTTCAAATATATACTCAGATAGCGTTAAAAGAAACTTACCTGGCGATTCATTAAAACTATCAAAGTTTAGCTCCAGAGGCTCCAGGGTTTTGTTGCGAAGGCAATTAGGATCTAGAAAAGAAGAGGATACATGATTGGGAAAATTTATAATGAAAATTAAGTATGAAGGTTTACTTCTTCTCTTTTTTTTTAATTGCAAGAATTATGATTTCCCCATTGTTCATTAACTCGTTGAGCATTCCTTGTGAATCAGTGCATATTCGTACAATTAAACTGAGCAATCGCTATAATTAGCTTTCTCTTCCACCATTGTACCAATAAAACTGAAAAATAGCTAGTGTGCTTATTAAAGTGATATTTGCCATTATCAAAGCTGCACCACGGAAAATAGAATTTGAAGAAAAAAATAAAAGAATATTTGTCAATATTTTCTATTTTAAATTAATTGAGCATACAAAAAAGTAAATGCTAGTGTCTGCATTGAGAAAAGAGTATAGCTATAATTAATCAATTCACTCTTTAAGAGACTTTTACAAGTGTCACTAAATACAATTCTCATAAATCGTTCTGTCTCTTTTGGTACAAACTTGATCTTAATTATGAATTCATATTATCAAATGATGCTTCACATCATAAAAATTCATATCAAGCTGTAGTTGTACAGGTGCCTTTTATCACCAATATTACAATATCACGCTTTAAGATAAACACAGGGATACATTTTTCGAATGAGTTCCTTTTTTCTACATAAAAAAGAATACCTATATGCAAATATATATATATATATATATATATATATATATATATACATATATGCAGTACAAACGCTTCTAGCATTTTTCTTTCGATTTGTTTGAGCCAATGCGTGAAACCTTAAGATATATATGGTTAATTTTGCAATCACTTTTAGTTGAAACTCCTTCATAGGAAATAAACAGCTGAACACACAATCCATATCACAATGAATTATCATCCATATTGTAGATCCTTGATTTACAGTTCCAGTCACTAGGCCTTCGTGTCGTATGCATTGAGCCGGCAGTAACGCTGAGAAGCAGCTTTTGTGCGAGCTTTGTGAGAAAAGGTTGTCTATTGTCAGCTCTGCTCCCATTGTTACTGGTCAGCTACACAACGTGTAAATGAAGAAGTGTAATCTTTTTTCGTACAAATATATCTTTTCTCCTTTGATTCGAGTTTATCAATACAATGTCTTTCTAATCAAAAGATGACTATGACTTAGTTCCGGTCACTTGATATGTCAACATCAAGCCCTATTGTCAGATCATTAGACCATAAAGCAAAGCTGCATTTGACGGAGAAGCAAGGGGCCAGTGTACCCCCTGTCAGAAAATTTTCCGAAATAAAAATGCAGCCATCTTCTTTATACTTGCAAGTAAACACAGTGCAGAACGATTTTTCTAGGCGTTTAATGTTAAGATTACAACTATTTCGGAAATGGATAACCTCGAATTACCGGCACACCAGTACCGAAGAGGTATGTTGGGAAAAATGAATTAATAAATAAATAAGAAACTAGTAAATTCTTGAAATGTACGTGAAACTGGTACATGAAGAATTACAATGGCGCCAATAGCATCTTCTGAAGACACACTCTTAGAAAATGTACCTTTTTTTTTTGGGGGGGGGGGGGGTCCGGTGTATAGAACCTCCAGGAAAGGGGGGGGGGGTCTATAAAGGGTTCTTTATATTTTGAAGAACCCCAACAGGTTCCTTGTGTAACCAGTGATAGTTTTAGTGACCCTTTAGAACCCTTTAGAGAACCTTTATAGGCTGTTAATGTTCTTTGAAGAACCTTTAAAGGTTCCAAATGTGGGACAAGAAAAGGTTCTAATCAGCACCATTTTTCTTCTAAGAGAGCATACTTAAGCAGGCTCAGGGGTTTGGGGTCTGTGACTTCGCCCGACAAAACGAACAAAGAGTAAGAATGTTTGATGTCATGATGAGTGGAACAAAGGTGTATGCGTTCAGCAAGGTCAAAATAGCTTCTTTTATATTCTGCAAGGGTCGCTTCCACTCTTATTCAAATTTTTCGAAGAACGTAAGATGTTCCAGCAAACTTTAATAGACCCTTCTTTCTATACTGCTCTATTGTGATCTTCAATACCATTGAAATAGAATGATTTATTGTGTCAATACTTCGGTATTGAATAATGAATAGCGTATGTTAAAGAAGCGTGCCAACCGTAAAGAAAATCTGACGACTGATTCTGATAGAATTCCGTGGAGTATTCAATCCTCCTTTTGTCTAATTTCACATAATACCTCGTCAGAGGAAGTACGACGGCTTTGATATACTTCCAAACTTTAAACTTTTCAAAAGAAATGTTATGTGGTTTTCGAACTTACTTCAGTTGGTTAGGCACAGTCTATTTACTCCAAAGTTGATAATCCTGTTTTGTAGAGTAAGATTTCAGAATGAAGACATGTCTGGCTACATTATGTTCGTTCTTAGATGAAGGCCCCTCATTTATTTCATAAAAATGAATAGGAAAGTGCTTACCATGGGAGGTAATCTACTTTAAATCATGAAAGGTAAGCATACAAATAAATGATAAAACCGACCTCTCCCTTTCTATTTCTTGGCTCCAAACTTGTCTCTGCCGAGTTAAAGAATGTAAGTCGTACAGAGAGGGATAGCAATATCATGCCTCCAAACAATCTTGAAGAGACGTCCCCCCCCCAAAAAAAAAAATAAATAAATAAAAAATAAATAAATAAATAAATAAATAAATAAATCTGCCTTTAGTTTCTTAACACGAGATGCAGGAAATCCCAGCAGCTTGAATTTCTTTCCGGCAACAGCTTAGTTTACAACAGACCGACATTATCGGCCTCCCGAATTGGTGATTAGGTGAGTGAGGGGATGGTCGGCACTATACGAATCACGGCCTAACTGAAAAGTAGAATTTAGTTGAAGGCAGGCTTGGCTTTCGCCTTGATTAGATACAATATAATCATACTACACAGTCAATTGTGAGTAGCTCCCCCCCCCCCCCCCTTTGCCGGCTAAGGTCTGGATACGCTACTGTATTTTTTTTTCAAAGAAAAGAAAGGGAAAGAATACCAGCGTTAGGAAAATTGAAAGGCGTGGTGGTTGTGGTTAGTTTTGCAGACTGCAATTGGACCTTTGGACCTACAATTCACTCAGGCTCCTGTTTGTTAGCGTGGGAAATGGTCTTGAATTTAAACAGCAACCATGAACCCTTCTTGATCTTTTACAGAAAACTCGTGTTGAGTCTGTTTGTAAGTTTACTCTCAGTTATTAACGCAGAAGGGAAAACAGGAAAATTGTAATATCAAAATTTTGCAGTGGTATTTGTAATTGCTCCTGTCTCTTGTACAAGAGGTCAGTACTTACATTCTAAGGAAAGTAGTTTTGACTACATAATATTCCTCTTGACCCAGGCTATCTGGCTACCGTGGGTAAATAAAAGCCAACTATTATCATAATAATTGAAGTATTAAATGAACGAACGTAAAATAACAAAAATTTAATTTGTTTACGGTTTGTATTTCTGTTTTTCTTTTTTAAACATAAATACGATATGGATAAAGAAAGGTAGTAAACGATACAAATAAATAGACCCTGCTCAGCTGCGCTGAGACAGCTCCGCAAGTCAATGCACAGATCAAGGTAATAAAACTTTGAAGTAAATCATTATTCATAGAGAGTACCCACAGGCTCAAATACGAAGGAATCCTTGTTCATAATTCATTATTTGGTTGACAAAGACTGAAAAGAACGTTTTGGAGCATGAAGCTAACAAAATGAAGGGGGAGAGAATTGACAAGTAACTTGAGGAGTTCTGGGAGTGGTGAAAGATAATTCATGAGCTTTCACTTTCTTGTCATGTCATGTAGGAGAAATTTCACTGTAAATTAAATTTCTGAATTCTGACAAGGATTGCTCTTCAAATACCATCATCATGATTACATTCGGAGCAAGACGAGAAATAGCTGAAGTGTTCGACCTTCATTCATGCCACACTTGTCTGTGGTCCCATACTTATTTCCTGGTCCTTGTGAGGAATGTTTAATAGCCCATTTCTTATCAGTTTGGTGATTTCAAGATATCACACCAAACACCTGGGGTGTTCCATAAGACTTAAATACGGCAAGCCAAATGGGATTCTCAGTCACTGAAAAAAAAATAAGGGTGAAATACATGTATGCAGCTGTATATTAACATTACTACAGGTGCATTGTTTAAAAAAAAACTTTATTGCAAAGTATATTTTTGGCCACAACTTAATTAAGATTATTGGAAATGCAGTCACAATTCGTTCAAACGTAGGGAAAAAACCTTGGGCATCCCATTTGGCACTTCATGTTCAAGTTGTTGTCAAAGTCATTCGAACAGCTTTATGAAACATTCCCCCGTTCTTATGAACAACTAATTTACCTTTTCGAATTGCGTGGAAAGAGTTTCTTTTACAATGCATTACCATGATTATCAGAACTCTTGTTAATCTTTAAAGCTTATTTTCCGCACCATAAGGACAAGAATTTAGAATTATGGCGTAGATTGTTCAGCAGCCCATTTAAGAGGCTGATTCCATTCAGTATAAGAGTAAGTCCCATGTGACATTTTGTGGCTTATCAACGTTTTGTGTGTGTGTGTGCGCGCGTTTTGTTTGTTTTTCCCTATTTTTTCTTTGTTGTTGTTGTTGTTTACTCATAAACAAAAGAGAAACCTGTGCTACTTCCAAAGACTAATGGTACTGATCATCATGATAGACCCATTTGCAGGACTAATTGGTCATTTCCACTGGTTGCTATTTTTATTATCAATATCTCAAATGATATTCTCTCTCTCCACTTTGAGATCCGAATTGCATGATATGCATGAGTAACAAAATTTTTTTATCATTTGAGAATGAGAAAAATGCATTAAGTCATATGAAGATCTTGCTTCCAAAAGGCGCTATATCCAGTTTTTATCAAATTTGAGTTATTAATGTCCCCGTGTTATTCAACTAGAGAAATTTGTTATGAATACAATTTTGTCGACACCTTACACCGGTTACCGGCTAATAGTTCTCTGCAAAATTCTCTATTTGAGATCTGCAATCAAACGGAAAAGTCGTAGGATTTAGTGGGGGTTTTCTTTTTCTTTTCTTTTTCTTTTTTTGAAATTTGTGGTCAACTGAACATGCTCAGTTTGCTGAAGTGAATTGAATTGAGTTGAACTAAATTGAACTGACATGGTTTATTTACGATTAAAATCATCGCAGCTAAAAGTTCACTGAGATTCTTTGACAAATATTGAACATGAAATATACTTGAATGGTAAATATAATTGTACAAGCCAGTCGTTTATGCTGGGAGCTGGTTTCCGTGATCACGCCCCCTGTTTATCATGTTTATTGAGCTTCAAAGCCTGACTGTTAATGATATTCATTTTCTTCACACTTCCCAGGGCCTGTTTATGTATCGCTTTGATATCAAATTGTTACCCGCCTCCTTTTATTCTATGTTTAAACAAGATAATGCTATTCATACCTATCCCACAAGACAAGCAACTATTATGCATCTATCCAAATCCTTGCACGGTGTTGGCTCATAAATCTATCAGACATAACGGTTCCGATGTTGGGAATTCTCTACCTACCATGCCTACTGACACTCGAAATTTATTGACCGTGTCCTGATCTGACACAGCTATAATATGCACATTTTTAATGAGAAATTTCTTAGAGTCAGTAAGATATGCTGGTAGAAACGCGTTATAGATATGTCAGATATTATCTTACACTTACAGCAAAAGAAAAATGAGTAACAATTACCACTTCTGCAATCCATAACCCGAACAGGGCCGTTCTCTCTACACCCCCCCCCCCCCCCTTTCATTCTCTCATTCTCTCTATCGCTGTCTTTCTATGTCTCTCTCTATCTCCCTTTTGTTCCTCTTCCATTTTCGATCTCTTTCTCTCTCTCTCTTCTCTCTCTCCCTATCTTTCTTTTTTCTTGCTATCTCTGCCTTACCTTCTTTCTGTCTTTCACTCTCTCTGGCATTCTTTCTTTATATCTCATTATTTCTCTCTATTTTACCTTTATCTCCTCTCTCTTTTTTTATTTCCCATTCTTCTTTATCTATCGCTCTCTTTCTCTCTCTCTGTCTTTCTTTATCTCTCTCTCTCTCTCTCTCTCTCTCTCTATTTAACCTGTATTTCCTTAAGGTCTTCCCATTATTAGTAACTCATGAAATGACCAAACCGGGTGTGAAATGAGGCATTCATTTTCGTGAATCCACCATGTCCACTGGATCTTGTAGAAAGGTGGCGTATTTCATACCACATGACAAGGACAGTCACAATTATTACATCAACTTTCTCTCTCTCTCTCTCTCTCTCTCTGAATATATATATATATATATATATATATATATATATATATATATTGAAAGAAATGAAAATGGGAGAATAATAATTGCGTAGCTCCCTCAATGTTCCTCAGCTGTCATCCATTTTGAATCAAGGGTTGAAAAAATGCCTCCGCCGGGAATCGAACCCGGGTCACTGGCCTAGAACGCCAGTGCCTCACCACTAGACCACAGAGGCGGGCCAGCAGTTAGGCGTGACCGAATCCAATTGGCCGACAGACAGATTTCCAACCCTTTTTGATTCTTTATTTTGGTGCAGATGAGTTAATGAACAATGAGAACCCGCGTGCCGCAGTTGGATCTCAGCTAGAAGCCTGGATACATGCATAAGTCAGAATAAGGGGACAATACATTGAAAGAAATTATTATTCTCCCATTTTCATTTCTTTCAGTGTATATATATATATATATATATATATATATATATATAACTGCCTGACAAAATATTTTTCATACGATCACGCAGAGTTAGTGGTTTTCCCCAAGCAAATGATATCTGCACTGAAAAGCCGAATCGAATCAATTCTCCAACAAATTTCAGCAATATTGTTTGGATTTAAAGGTGTTGCTGACTGGGCAGAAAGGTCTAACTCTAAAATAACCTTTCATATCGTTTTGTGAACTTTACTCGTACTATTGTTGAACCTTGAGAATGTCCTTATTTCCTTGGAAAAAGGATGATGAATCCAGTATGCCGGATGTTTATTATATATATATATATATATATATATATATGATTTAAAGGTGTTGCTGACTGGGCAGAAAGGTCTAACTCTAAAATAACCTTTCATACCGTTTGTGAACTTTACTCGTACTGTTGTTGAACCTTGAGAATGTCCTTATTTCCTTGGACATGTTGGAAAAAGGATGATGAATCCAGTAGGCCGGATGTTTATTTATGTGTCTTGAAAATTAATGTGCAAGAGAGCACGTTCTTTCCACGAATGATGGAAACATGATCATTAAATACATGGAAAGATAAATGTGATGTACCCCGTCAATCAACAAATTCGGGGGGGGGGGGTGTTTCACAAAGAGTTAACAAGGTGGAATTAAAGTTGCACTTAAATTCCTAGTAATTGCGTGCTGTATATTACGCATCACCGCATTGGTTTGATCGTACTCGGGGGACTCGCGCTTTGACATGTTTGTGGAAATTTATCAATGAGATTACACGTTAAATACTGGACGCATATTGGCGCTTACGCATGTCTCTAAATCCAACTAAACTCTTAATGAAACACCCCCCCCCCCCCCCCAATATTCTCTTTTTTTATCATTACGAGTGAGGTATTAACGACAATTTGTTTGGCGGAGAAAGTTCATTGTAGACAAAGTTTTTTTAGTTACTCTGTGTATTCTTTTAAGGGAGTAAGAGCCAAAGACGGCTGGTGAGCGCCATGTACAGCTCACTAAGCTTAGTCGATCGAAACGACGTGGACCAAAGAACTTTTGAGAGAATATATAGTATAACCTTGAAAACTTGATCTATACTGAAGATCTTTTTTTCTATCGTGTGTTTTCCAGCAAGCAAATTGTTTAACCTTTGTTCCAAATGTATAGACATGTATTTTACATGTATTTTCACTCAAATTCCTCAAAGTTTTGAAATGTAAGAATTTTTTCGGTAGAAAATTATTCACTCTTCAAACCTGAAAATGCGAGATCTAAAAGAAATGGAGGTGACCCATCCAATCTGTTATGTATTACCAACTGTTCTATATTATATTCTTAACAATTAGAGACCAAATAATATAAACGCTGGGATGCAATTTTTCGCTTGCTCCAAAACCAATTTTGCCACTTTCAAACTATTTGAGCAGGCGAAGTGAGCAAAATAGACATTTCAAACCCCTATTTAACAATGTATAGATTTCGTCATCATGATATACCACATAAATAATCCATTTCGTTGGTGATTAAAAACATTATCGGGGGGTTATATACAACATCTCCCCCCCCCCCCCCCGGAGTCTAATCTCCTATGCTTGTGACCGATCAAGCAGGTCTATGAGTCTATGGCAAAAAATCAGTATGACTATTCTAGCCTCAGGTTATTTCCTCTTGACGTGTTAAGAACGATTTGCGAAAATCCTAGGGCACTGGGGAACGTGTCTTCCCCCACGAATTTTCCTAAGAGGGCACATTATAAAATGCCATCCCCTTGTAATCTTCAACATGCTATGAATTATCAACTTCAGAATGGTTGATCCAAGACTGTGCCAAACAGGAGTAAAATAATGCCAAAACTCGACGAACATTTCTTTTGAAAAAAAAGTTTGGAAATATATTAAGGCTGTCGGACTTCTGCTGTATATTGAGGCGTTTTGTTCAATTAGACAAGGGGGCAATGGAATCCCCAAGGACATTTTTGAATGAAGCAACCGTCAGATTTTCCTTAAGTTTGACACGCTTGCTTAGCACATTCTATTCATTTACACATTCCAATGAGCAACAACTCATTTACAATGGGATGGCAGATCAAAATTTGATCTATAGCCTCTAATTCCATCCTCTAAACTCTTGTCTCATTTTAATGAGGTTAGAAGAAAAAATGTCACAAAAGACAGCCTGCATGATTATCTCTTCATATTTTTGTGCTTCGAAAGTTTTGAATATCATAGAAGAAACTATAATCATTTTTGCACAATGTAAAGGAAATTATTTTGACTATGTTGAGCAAATACTTTTTTATTCATCTCTGCTTTAAATCATACATGTTTTGTTGTGCGTAGTCACACGTATATGGAATTAAAACTGACGAGTCGTCTTGCCTTTATCTTTAGGAAATGTTATTCATCCTATGTTATTCTTTCTGATACCAAGAAATATGCAAATGAAGATTAATGTGTTTCACTATATATACATTATATACATAATCATTTTCCACAGTAGCTATTTTGTCAGACGATGGCAAACTTTTTGAGGATCATACATAATAAGGCTTCTAGTATCATTAGAAAAGGCATAGGATTTTTCTAAACTTGAAAACCTGACCAAAAATAACTTCTGTAAACAACATTTGCAATACAAGACATGGTGAAAGAGAAATTGGTTGGTTGTTTCGATGGCTTCTGTAATCCGACAGATAAGAAGCTTTTATATACGCCTGTGAGTATGTAAATAGGGGACCTACGGTATGAAGTCGTCTCCGAGGGACATGTCAATGAGCAAAACAAACACCAGCAATATGGATTAATGCCTCGAAAAAGGGTTAACATAGACCCCTTTTACACCAAGCCTTGGGCCGCGGCCAGCCGCGAATTTTTTTTCCGTACATGGAAACGCAAATCCTCCTTGTGCGCATGTGCGTGGACTGCGTGGTTTCTTGCTGGACCTTTCCATAGGCAATGCACGCAATCCCATAGACTGTCACGTACGACTCATTTACGATGGTTAGTAGTCTTCATGCGCAGACCCTATCGCTGATATTTGTTGCGTCGCGCAGGCACTGATTTTCTCTCCTTAATTCCCCAATATGCTCTCTCTCTCTCTCACCAATGTGCTCGCACTATCTCTGTCACTCTGTACTAGTACTAATATTACTTATTTCAAATGCTCTGCTGAGGGCCAGAAAGCCATTAACTATGAAATAATTGCTAACAATGGCGTTCATTCAGTCAGAGTTCGTACCACAATTCTAACAGTTAAATATTCTTCATTCAAGTCGCTGATAATATTAAAACCCAAATTTGTGCCGTAGAAAAAAAATATGGCTGCCCGCTTTGTTGACTAGTCTTGAAGTCACGTACAGGGGCGTTTTGTGCCTGTCGAGGGCAAAGTCAGAAAGCTATAAACTGCAACTGAAAGAGTTAGCAGGTCGCTGTGATTAAAGGCTAGCCACTATGCGGTTGGTACATCCTGTTTTCTTGGAGGAAAAAGAGGTTAAGTGATCCAAACTACCTAATAATTTTTAAATGTATTATGCGATATTTCGTGCGATAAAACCGTGCTGTGAATCACATCGATACCAAGACAAAAAAAAAGAGGTACAACAATAAAAAAAAAATGATAACAACAAAGGAAACAATAAAAAAATATCATATAACGATATTAATGATACTGAAAATAATAATGGTCGTAGTAATATCTATAAAGATTGTAATTATGGTAGTATTAATAACATCAAGATCATCATAACATCCAATAACAGATTATGTGGATAAATCCATGTGATTTTATACTAATTTCAAAAGATTTGAACGATTTCTCACAAGATGAAATCAACGAATTCAAAGATATTGGGGATTTCTCTTTTTCACTGTGAGTGATCTTAGAGAAGTACTAGATTGGTGCTGGTCACCCGGAACTGCTACATTTTATTTTCCATTTCTGCGTCGCAGTGCTTAAAGGCATTGGCTAACATTGTTATGATTTTAAAAAAATCTTGTTTTGTTACTTGAAAATGAGATAAACATAAGGATTATAGTGTAAAAATACCAGTCTGAAATTTTCAAAGCATAATATCCACAGGAAGTATTTTAAATATTAAAAAAGGGGAACCAATGTTTGAAAAATATACGAGGATCGGTTGTACAGAATAGACATAAGGAGACATAATCAAGCAAAGTGGTCCTCTTAGTGATTGTCTCGTGAGACGAAGGATAATAAAATCGCCGTTTGCGTCTAACTTACACTTTTTCATTCCAAATTAGGGTTGGTTTCAGGGTTTTTGAGTACATATACAAGTACTCATACACATGTTTCATCTTAGTTTGAGAATTTTTTAAATCAGCTACTCACAAAGTTAGCCAATGCCTTTAACATTTTTAGGTGTAAAAGATTTTGCCACATCCTAAAGGTTATATTCAGATACTTTAGAAATAAAAGGAACTACAAAAACAATTGAGACTCTCCCATGGAAAGTAAATAGTTGGTATCTTAATGCTTTGATTTTCAAGATGAAAAAGAAAATCAAACTTTAATGCATAACTACGTTTAAAAACAACAATAGCGTTTCCGATAAGCTGCAGGCTATTCTTCTCCGTGTGCCCCGCGTCAAAGAAAAACTTTGTTTTAGATTTCCAGCTGGAAGACATTAAAAAATATAATATAAAATGAAAAAATGAAAAAAAATATATATAAAATGTAACTAAACAGGCAACTGATCTACTATCCTCAGGCTTCTTTAACAATGATAGCGCAGCGAGCGAGGAAAAATATATATTCTCCTTTTTATGGTAGACGATAACTCTTCATCAAAATACATGATGGGCCTCGCTCGCCGAATTCGTTTGCTTTCCCAAATCCATCTTGTATCTGAATATTATACGAGCAAGCGTAGCGAGCGAGGAAAAATATATGTACTCTTTTTTATGGTGGAAGTGATAATTCTTCATCAAAATACATGATGAGCCTAAAGATATCTAAATAATTTATTTGTTCATCTCGCCTGCAGAATAGCCTTTAGCCAAGGCACTTGGTGCTGTTATTTCCCTAAACGCGCCTGAATACATAGACTAATCGCACGACAACTGTGATCCGTGGCCAGAGGTTCGTTAGCCTTTAGCCAAGGCACTTGGTGCTGTTATTTCCCTAAACGCGCCTGAATACATAGACTAACCGCACGACAACTGTGATCCGTGGCCGGAGGTTCGTCAGCACCAAGGCCTTTACTAACCTGAGTGGTTGTTGTAGTTTATTTCTTTTGTTCTGTATTATATTTCCGCTACCGAATCGGTAGATAATTAGATGCAAAGTAGCTACCGAGAAAGCCGCCCAAACCACCCGTTCGAATCCGGTGCAGCAATCAGAGTAGACAATTCGAGAGAATTTATGAATATGTATTATTCACGTGTCCTAACGTTCGACGTGTTGTACAATAACAATCGACCAGCTGATCCCGCGAACCACTATGCGTAGGTTGAAATGAACAAGGAGAGAGCAAAATTTTACGATAGATCTACTTATTTAGCAAAATAGTAAATACAGCTAGTCATCAAATTATTCATTCCCTTAATAAATCTATCTGTTTTATTGAAAATTGAACTAAATGATATTCATTATTTAGTACATTTGAATATCTATCCCCCCGTAATTTAATGAACGAATCCATATAACACACCGCGGTCAAAACAGTTACGATTGATCACGATCGTCGCTAGCTGCTGTATATGCAAGACCCTCATGCATATGCATGAGCTCCGCAAGTTAGCAAAGGCCTCGCCGCTGACGCGGCTCGGTCCACTGATCACTGCCATAAATTCACACTGTTTAGTCTATTTTTCAAACCCTGCTTGGCAGACAAGCAGCGCGCGAGGCCTTGCCCAAAGGCTACCTGCAGAAGGGCTTTGACTCTATATCCTTGTACAGGCAGATTAATGTAAATGTCTACTCTCTCTAAAAAAAAAAAAAAGAAATAAAAAGAATTATATAACAAATAATGATGTAGCAAATGACAAAGATTCTGTGCGATCTAAAAGCTTGCGTTACCCCTTTTTTTTTTTTGCTGAGTAGACTAAAACCATACATAGACGGAAACACTATTCTTTTATATCTTACATGCATTATACAATGATACGTCCTATTGTAACCTTATGGATGAAACTTGATACACAATGCCTATCAAAATGATCCAAATACTTCAAAACAGAGCTCTGAGAATTGTTTTGCAGGTTTTGCAGGTGAACTTACTTTGGTTTTAAGCTTCTGAATAGCCTGTTACCTGATGAATGTTCCACTAAAATACAAATTAAACAACAACGTGTTGTTTTTTTTAATTTATGGCGTATTTAAATGAATAAAACAATACAAAAATTCAGTAATCATAAATTACATCATTCCCTCACTAAATTCAAATATTATCCAGTCTCTCTACTATCATATGAAGAATAACTATCATAGTCATATATAATTACACTAGTGATTTCCAACGCTGATTAACAGCTAGCGGCCCTCTATCAGTCAATTTCTGACTGGTTGTAGCTTCGAATCAAACGGTGCCGATTACAGTTCTACCCGGCGCCGGTGTTAGAATCAAGTGGCGCCGATTAGTCTTGACCGGCGCCGGTGGTCGAATCAAGCGGCGCCGATTAGGCTTGGCCGACGGCGGTGTTCGAATCAAGCGGCGCCGATTAGTCTCACTAGCGCCCCCGGTGTTTGAATCAAGCGGCGCCGATTAGTCTTCACCGGCGCCGATGTTCGAATCAAGCGGCGCCGACTAGTCTCGCTAGGGCCCCCGGTGTATTAGCCTACAGATTTTTTATATTTTTTTTATCGAGACACTGTACGTATTATATCGATGGTTTACATACACCTGCACAACAGTACGAGAATACAGCCGACGGTGGCCTGTACTTATGGAGGAGGAGGAGAAGAAGAGGAAGAAGAAGATACAGTGCTTACCCGGCGCCGGTGATACAATTTCAATTTGCGCCGACGTTCTTTTGTTTTGTTTTGTTTTCTTCATTTCCTTTTTCTTTTTCTTTCTTTCTTTCTTTCTTTCTTTCTTCCTTTTTTTTTTTTTTAGGTAGCGGCGCCTTCGGCGCCATGCAAAAATTAGGGGGGGCTTGCGCCCCCAAGCCCCCCCCCGGATCCGCCACTGACACTAGTGTAGAGATCAGTGCTTACGAACGACTTTACGCACGACTGGAACATGTTCTTTGGTGCTAATCAGGTTCTCATTCATTTACATGTAGCATGAGAAGGCATCACCAGTCGTGCGTAAAGTCGTTCGTAACTTACGAACAGCTTTATAAAACACCCCCCTGAGAGTGTTAACTATATCCGATGCTATGAATTAAAATCCTTGTAGTTTGAACAGGAAAATGTTTTTCATCCTAAAACTTCGCTATCATTATAGAGACTGTATTTTAAGATAATCGCTCCTGTTATACAGTAAGGACGCCAAGTTACGCACGAGTTTGAGGATGACCTAAATATGGAAAGCCAAATGAGATTCTTAGTCATGTTTCATCGCATAAGCTAAGTTGAAATATCTATGTAGATTAACATCATTCAAGAAGACATAATTGATGTGAAGTATCATTTTTGTCAACAATTTAATCGAGATTATAAGAAATACATTCACACTTTTGTTAGAACAAGAGGAAAACCTTTGGGCATTCCATTTGGCTGTTCATAGTTTAGTCGTTCTGAAATGTTTAACTTTACGCACAGCTTGGTGAAACCTCCCCTTTAATTTTTATCATACAACCAGATATAGTTATAACAACAATAATAATAATACCCCTTATTTACCCAGGGTAACCACTTCAACTATTATCAGCTGATCTTCCAGCGGGCCCTGCATAACATAATATAATTATGTTATTATTACCCTTCTCCATTTATAATGCCGAGCGCCTGGCTAGAAGGCAGAAGGTCCCATTTTTGTAAGTCTTTGGTATGACTCGGCCGGGGATCGAACCCACGACCTCCCGTTCATGAGGCGGACGCTTATATCAATCGAGCCGCAACGTACCCGGTGATCGTGTTAAGATAACCATAAGGACACTCGTCTGGTTTTCAGTGATATTATCCGTCTCTTAGAACATTTGTTTGTTTTATTTTTCACCATTCAATATAGTCATTGACAAATGCTAACATTCAGTGAGTTAAACTGAAATACATGCATAGTAGGAATACTGCATAAAAAGAATGTTTGAAGGGCAACGTACCTATCGACAAAATTTTGCCGTTAAAGGGCAAACAGCGAAAAAAAAAAGAAGGAAAGAAAGAAAGAAAATCATACTAGAGCAGTGCCAACAACTTTTGTAGAAAGAAACTTACTCTGTGCTTCCCCAAATGCTACTATCGTCGTCATCGAAGCGATGACAAAAAGCAAGGTTTCTGCGCCCATTTTGACTGTACACCTGCAGCTCCTCGACAGCCGGATGTAGAAATGAAATAAGCTTAACGAATCATTAACCTATATGATTTACAATTTCGCAGTAATATCTTTGCGCGGCGGTAGCCGAATACTTATTTGTAAACTACAAGTATTAACTATTCAGGGTCATCGCAAGAGGGCGTAGGTAGGAGACCCTCTAATACTATGTAAGATTTTTAGCCAGAAATTCTCTTGCCGTCTCCTTGATAAGTGGTACAAAATGAGAAAAGCTGTATTTTACTATGTTTTTGTTTGTTTGCTTGTTTGTTTGTGTCTTGCTTTATCGTTGTTTTCGTTATTATTGCTGTTATTAAATTCTGTCGGCAAAGTGAAAGTTTCCAATTTCGCCACTGTGTTTTAACCCTAAGCAATGATTAATTGCTCAGGCCCTGAGTGTGTTTCTTTACAAGTGATTTATACACAGGCAAAGATTTGACAATAATGATAATCATGACGATATCGTTTATACAGCCAAAAAAGGTAAACAAATAGTTTCACTTCTTTAGTGATAATTTGATTTCTTTTCTTTTCTATTCAGTGCGCATTTAACGTTTACCTCACTTTCTTCAAGATTCGTATGTTCCTCATGCTCCCAAATTATCATTAATTCAGCCATATATAGGATTATTATAGACCATTTCCTATTTAGTATCAGTATGATATTGTTTCTCTCTTTGAGTGAGTGATGGTCAGCTCCTTGTTGTATCTCTAAAATTACATATCTTCCGATTTTTAATCAAATAAATTAAATCCATTTAAAAGTCGGTCAAGCGTTCAGTCTATTGCCCTCTCTCTCTCTCTCTCTCTCTGTCTCTCGTCTACTAGATATAACGGAGCAGTAATCATTTGTCACTTGACAAACTCTGCACAATGCAAAAGGAACAACCTCTAATACTATGTAAGATTTTTAGCCAGAAATTCTCTTGTCGTCTCCTTGATAAGTGGTACAAAATAAGAAAAGCTGTATTTTACTATGTTTTTGTTTGTTTGCTTGTTTGTTTGTGTCTTGCTTTATCGTTGTTTTCGTTATTATTGCTGTTATTAAATTCTGTCGGCAAAGTGAAAGTTTCCAATTTCGCCACTGTGTTTTAACCCTAAGCAATGATTAATTGCACAGGCCCTGAGTGTGTTTCTTTACAAGTGATTTATACACAGGCAAAGATTTGACAATAATGATAATCATGACGATATCGTTTATACAGCCAAAAAAGGTAAACAAATAGTTCACTTCTTTAGTGATAATTTGATTTCTTTTCTTTTCTATTCAGTGCGCATTTAATGTTTACCTCACTTTCTTCAAGATTCGTATGTTCCTCATGCTCCCAAATTATCATTATTTCAGCCATATATAGGATTATTATAGACCATTTCCTATTTAGTATCAGTATGATATTGTTTCTCTCTTTGAGTGAGTGATGGTCAGCTCCTTGTTGTATCTCTAAAATTACATATCTTCCGATTTTTAATCAAATAAAATAAATCCATTTAAAAGTCGGTCAAGCGTTCAGTCTATTGCCCTCTCTCTCTCTCTCTCTCTGTCTCTCGTCTACTAGATATAACGGAGCAGTAATCATTTGTCACTTGACAAACTCTGCACAATGCAAAAGGAACAATGCGGTATTGATATTGCTTCATACAATTGCCATAGCCGTTATGGGCTATTGACTAAAATCGATTAGTGAATGCACCTGCAGACATCACGTGCAAGCAAACAGTGCAGTGCTCTTAATACATGGTTGAGCTTCAGAACATAAGATAGACAGGCAAAGCTATGATAAGCATGATAAGGGGATAGCTGCAGATCCGGTTCATATGCAGGTTGAACATTTGAGATAATTGTCATTTATAAATGAAATGTGGTGACGTCATGCTCTTCATGATTAATAACCTATTTCATTTTCGAAAGCAAATGTGGTCCCGGAAAAGATTTCATACAGCTTTTCACAATATTTGAATGACAAGGAAATCTATGAGCATTATCCTTTCACCTATCAACACCTCATTTTGTCACCACCATCCAGGTGCGAGTGGTGAAAACACTAAAATAACACAGGAACTAGGTTGAAACTAGGTTGGAGAGTGGCGGGTAAGCCTCAGGGGATAGGTCAAGTGGTCATCAAAGTTGTCACCGACTCCCCAATCAACAACAACAAGTTGTAAGCAAGCGGGGCGGGGGGGGGGGGGGCTCTAATGGAAGATTGGAATGGGGATAGAGAATGTGAGGGGAAGTATAGACTTAGCGACATGCAGAGCAAGAGAGAGGGGGAGGAAAATGACAGAAAGGAAACGACAAGTTGTTAGTACCAGTATTCATGCTTGTATTATGGGGGAGAGAGAGAGAGAGAGAGAGAGAGAGAGTAAGAGGTGAAGGGGGGTATGTAGAAGTCTTTTTAGCGGGAACAAGGTAATGTTTACAGGAGAGATTGGGAGAAGGGGTGGAGAGAGAGAGAGGTTGACAGAGGCGGAGGGTAAGAGGAATATGAGCTGGAGTATGAAAAAAAAAAGGACGGCAAAGGATTCGGAGAAAACTCAGAAAATGAGATGTATTAAAGATGCGAATGGGACATAAGTAATTAAAATACAAGAGCAAAAAGACAGAAGAGCAAATAAATTTGGGTAAAGAAATTGACGAAAAATATCCGACACCTGTATGAACACTTATGAAAATACCATACTAAAATTTATACATCCACCGTTACAGAAAGCACGCTCCGTTGACACTCTTCAGGCAAAGTCCACCCCAGAAGTTTCACTGTTTCAATGAAAGGAGATAAATTTGAACAGCATTTTAAAAAAGAAATAAGCAAAATCGGTCAACGAATAAGAAAATTACACTCATTTACATTTTCTAGTAAATTACTCTCGGCTCTGCAAATTGGCAACACTGATGACATCATATACGAGCAGCTCTCCATTCACTTTGTACATGAAATTTCACATTTTCTCAATTTTCTTGGAAGTTACACATTTACTAACCGCCATAGTTAATGTATGTTCAGAAGAATTGCTTTTTACATAACATACTTTCACTATGGGGTGAGAAAATTTGTAACTTCCAAAAAAATTGAGAAAATGTGAAAATTCATGTACAAAGTGAATGGAGAGCTGCTCGCATATCATGTCTTCAGTGTTGCCAATTTGCAGAGACGAGGGTAATTTACTAGAAAATGTAAATGAGTGTAATTTTCTCATTCTTTGACCGATTTTGCTCATTTCCTTTTTAAAATGCTGTTGGAAATTATCTCCTTTTATCGAAACAGTGAAACTTCTGGGGTGGGCTTTCCCTTCATTGTACTATTTACTAGTACTCCATCCCGCACCCGCGCAAACAACGTACTTCATCACTTCAACATGTTCAAAGCCACGCGAGAGTATTGTGTGCACATTTCACAGCACGCGTGACGGCGCGCGGTAGGCGTTTTGGTGTTTAAAGGGATTTTTTTTTTTTTTTTTTTTTCGTTTTTTCTTCAATCGACAGTCGCAGAGGTACTTGGAAGCAGCAAGATGGGTGTTAGAAACTTGTTTTATGCAGTCTGTTTGATTTTGACGATGGTTATATTGGGTGAAGCACAGAGTAAGTATCACTACATTCTCCTGTTCACTTTTGGCACTTCTTTAATCATTTCATTTTACTTTTTAGCTCGTATTGATCCTTTTGTTCAGCCTGTTTCAAGCACTTTGGAGAATTATGAATTGTTTGTTTTCGCTATTTCTTTAAGCCCGTTCCTCTGTTATACATGTATATACTATAAATGCAAATGTGTTGTATTCCTATATATATGCCTACATTCCATCCTGTTATTTAAACGTACTGTTACTGCTGGAATTCCTACATATTCAGCGTTACATTCCTCCTATGATCATGATCCCCAAAGATGCCTTTTTTTCCTGTAATAAACAGGCCTCAGGTTGTTGTTGTTGTTGTTTTTCTTGTTGTTTTGTTGTGGTCGTGTTTTGCTTTGAGAACGCAAATCAATCATTACACTGGGTAAAAAGGGAACATGCATGTTTACTGGGTAAAATGATACCAAATACTGTGTAAATTTTACCCAATGTTGCGTTAAAATTTACACATAAAACATGCATTTTACGTAATATGGGACAAAATTTTACCCAACAAACTTGCATTATCCCTTTTCCCCAATAATGGGTAAATTTTCACTCATCCTTTTTGTGTGTATGGTTGTATAGTTAACCGTTAACGGCCATACGCCTTGAGTATTTTCCCCGCGAATGGTGAGGAAATATGGGGGGGGGGGGGGGGGTCCTTATCATCAAATAGTTCCGAAAGGAAATAGCAGTATGATTAAACAAATGAGTGCATTAATGACAGCTTTTTCAGAGTTTCGAAATATGAAACATATTATCTCTAAAGAAACTTTGTCGCGGTACCCTGTTTTATTTTTGATGGCCCGCAAGGCCGACATGTCTGTCTATATCTCGTCTTAATTGATGAGTTATTTTTTATTATGATTCTTGAATCTTGAATGTAATTTGACTTTTAAATGATCCTTATTAGCCATCAAAAATGTTTATGGATGTATTTTCTAATAATATTACGATACCAGCAAGCACTATATTGCCCCTCCATTAAATGAAGTATTCACACGTAAAACTTTATTATTGATTAAAGGTATGGAGATGGAGCCGGGGGCAGGGGGCAGAGCGCCCCCCCCCACATACACACACACACTTTCCGAGCACTTTTCCGACCCTTTTCAAACCCGTTTAGTGTCTCTTTTCCTCTTACAAGGGCCAATTTTTTTTAATAAGTGCACTTTCACGTTCGTTTCAGATAAGTCGCCCTTCTTAAATCCTACAACTGCCCCCCCCCCTTTTAACACCAGATTAGTGACCCTTTCCCTTTTTTCATAGCGCTCTTTTCCCTTCTATGATGAATGTCCCTATTGAAATGTGTCAAGTTCCTCTTTTTACTACCCATTTCCGATTCTAATGGTGCAATTGCCTTTCACCTTAGTGCCCCTTTTCACTTCATTTCACTTTCACTTATCCTTTTCCACAAAAGTGCCCATTTGAAATCTGATGCATGCCCTAATTAACCAATGCCCGTTTTCATTTCTATTATGTCCCATATCTTCTTTTATAAGGTGCCACAATTACCCCTTTTGTTTCCTGGTGTGTCCCTTTTCCATTCTGGCTAATGAAGTGTGTTGTAACCATAAAGTCTTATCTACTAGTATTCTATTAATTATGTTTTGATTTAAAACCCCTTTCCAGTTTGACCTTTTTTTTTCTTTAATAAAAAGTCGGTCATAATGAGACCTCACAAATGCACTGAAAATTATAGCTCGGTCAATAAACGACCGGGTTAATGGATGAATGATAGGGAAGAGCCCTAGAATAAGTTTCCGACATCTTTACCATCAAATCACGGTCAATAATGCAAATACAATGGTATTCAGCAAAAAAAGGAGCATTTTTTGCTTGCTCGCTTCCCTCGCTCCCAAATAAGTAATCAGAGCAGTCTTCACAACTACAAAGTAGTTGTGTAAAAATTATAGGAAAACAAAAATAAAATCGAAAATAAAAAAAAAGTGTGTCAAATGGAATGTAGGGAAATATGAACGCGTTGCAACGCCTCAGAACGCTATTTTTCCTTCTTTTGTTCACCCATTTTAGTGCCCCTTTTTCACTTGTCCCCCCCCCCCCCCCCCCCCACTTTGAAAAACGCTCCACCACCACCACTGATTATCCCATTCATTTCCACATGTTGCTTGAGCACTTGCCATTTTCAAGACAGAACTAACAATTATTCTGGTGACTTTATTTGGTTCTGGCTTTATCTTACACATAGAATAGAATAGAATAGAACAGAATAGAAAAGAATAAGGTTCGTTTATCAAAATCTATTGGCATGCAACCCTCCGCCCCCTTCTTTTTTTTTTACTTCCTTTCCACTGTTTTTGTTGTTATTGTTACTCTTATATTTTCCCGTCAGTAATTTTTTATGTTCCAGGATCAGCTAATCACAAGGCTTGTTCCTTTCTCGCTGTCCCTCTCATGTCAAATCCAATGTAATTTGTTATTCTTGTTCCTTATCTATTCTACTTTTTGTATCATCACTGATTATGTATATTTTACTGTTGTTTGCATGTATTTTCTGGATTTTTATGACCAAATAGATTGAATTGAATTGAATTGAATATCGGAGCTTGGGTTGCGCCTGATCGCCTTTTATGAATAATAACAGCAGGGTTTTCTTTATTCAGGGTATCCACATTAATATCATTTACTGCTCCTCCTCTGCTGGGCCCTGCTATCATTTTTACCCCAGCCATGCCAGGTTAATACACCTCAGCGAGAGGGACCAATATGGGCAAAAAATTTTGTCTTAAGATGTGAAAAGCAAGTAAGGGCCGAACCCAGGACCTTTCGTATGAGAGGTAAGTGCCCTTACCTCTATACCGCATTGCCTCTGCTGCAATATGAGGTTTCAGTTTCGGGGAGAAACTTTCGGTTTGGGTTGTATAAAAGCTGTTGAGAAAATTATTTACTTTTGCAGCCTTTTTATGTGTGTGTGTGTGTGTATGGTCATCGTTTGGGCCATATGGAGAGTCAATTTCAACTGTGTGTAGGTAATACGAGATCGGCTGGCAATTGTTTCTTTTCTTTTAGCCTTTATCATATTCGAAATGGTTATTTCATTGATTTAGAAAATGTCAAGGTCTAGCGGTTGGGCCAGCGGATATTTAACAGCTGGTCAGAATTCGTCCTCCTAATTACATTCCCATATCTAGGCCTAATTCCAAAGGAGAAATTACTATTCATTTGTAGACCACATTGTTTTAGTGATTTCTTGTCTGTTTCGTTTATCCAAAGAGCTACTAGACCCTTGATTTAACTTTGATTCTTTCCAAGCTTTTTTTTTTTTTTTTTCTTTCTTTCTTTCTTTCTTTGAGTATTCAGTGTCTGTTCATTTTCCTTGATTTTTGTGTGTGTTTTCATTGTAATGTTTATTGCAATGTTCTCAAAAGAGCTTCTTCACAAACTAATTCTAAGATGGCGTTGTCATAGCGCATCCAGCTATTCTCGGTGTCCCCCTACTCCATTGCTTCCCCCCCCCCCCCCCCCTCCCCCGTACTGCAGGAAGAGATCCTTTACACATTTGTGGATGGGCCTAAGCCACCTGAATGAAAACCCGTTAAAAACCTCTACCACCCCACCCCAACCCCAAAACAAAGAGAGGGAGAGAGACGGTGGCGGGACGATTGCATTCGAGAAATCAACCTTAAAACAAATTAGTTAAAATACCTAAACGAACGGGCAAGCTTCATGGGTGGGGCTATACTATTGTATACACTCATAAAAATTCCGAGTCAGACTTGACCCGGAAAATAGTCCGTTGGGGCCACACTCCATTCCGGGTAAAAAAAAAATGACACGGATTAAAGTCAGAATAACCCGGAATAAGGTCAAATTTGACCCGGAAACAAGTCTTCGTGACCCTATTCCGGGTCATTTTTTACCCGGAATGGAGCGAACTTGCACCCTGCTGACCCTTAATCTTGTCATTTTAACTTGTTTTGTTTTTGGAGTGTTCCCTTACCATAAAGGAAAACAAGGATACGGCCTTAAAAGAGAATTATATACTCGAGTAAATAAAATATTACTCATTCTGAGAAATGGTGTTTTTCTGTTATAATGGAAAAATCGTAATTCCACTATAAAGAGGACTCACAATTCTGCGAATTCGCTAGCAGGAAAAAAAGGGAATTAAAACAAAATATACAAAGATAAACTCTAAAATCTAAAATGTTAAATCACCATTTAAACGTGTTAAAAGGACCGAGTAGTTACTACATTTTCCGAATTGTGTGGGGGTTTAGTGGACATGCCCCTGGACTGTAGATCACAGATTGCAAGGTTGACGGTTCAAGTCCAGCTGTGCATGGCACAATGTCCTTTGGCAAGATACTAATCTACAATTGCCACTCTCGACCCAGGTTTAGGAAATGGGTACTAGGTAGGAAGAATATCTTTGAAATGCTAGAGCGCCTTAATAGCTGCCTTGCTAAAGCCGGGGTAATAACAGCAGACCGCCAGGAATGTCAATTCTGACTGACACACGATCTATACATGAACCCATTATTCTTGATATTGTTATTCGTTATTATTAGCATTTAATTATTATCATTATTATTATCATTATCATTACTATCATTATCATGATCATCATTATCATTACTATTATTAACAATTTGAAAATGTAGTCATTCTTCGGTCCCTTTTAATGGTGATTAATCATTTTTGTTTTTAGAGCACAGGGCCGTAGAATTTCAGATAATATTAAAATTACAAAACTCTGTCAAATGAAGAACGACATTGTTTAATACTTGTTTGAGGCGCTAATATATCCACACAAAAATCAGGAAAACACGAAAATGGGGGAACAATCATACCATTAGCATGATTTATAGGAGGCTACATTTCCGTTCTATAAGTCTACAAGCCTCATTAAAAACAATATCTTACTTTAGGTTTTGCACAGAAAGGCGGATCCAATGCAGAAATCGTACATATTTTTTTTTTAACTTGATAAACATTGTCTTCAGAACACGTGTACTGTATCTGTGATTAAACAATCGGAAAAGGAACGACATAATACTTCCGTTACTCAAAGTATAGACAGGCGATTATTCATTGATTCATTCTAACGGAAACTGATGATCTAATCTCTGACCGATAGTTTCAAGGGGGTGGGGGAACTACTTTTATCCGAGAACTGAAGCCCTTGATACAGGGCTACCCATTTCCAGCTGCTGATAGGTTGAATATTTTGTTAATTGTAGTGGAGATAATAATTATAAACGTGAACATACATAGAGCCACACACCGTCCAAGCACACTCAATGTTCCAGCCCACTGAGCCCAGCAACAGATTTTTTTTTTCTATACTACATTTTTCTTTAAAGAGAAAACATTTACTACTAATTAATATAGACTCACAACAGTTTCGTCATACATTGCAATTCCTGTAGCTCCATCCAGTGAGGTCAGCTGCACTATTGCTGCACTGCCAGGTCTGATCACTGACAATTCGGGGGATAATCCAAGTCAGTACTGTAAATCACTCGAGCTTCTAACATTTGAGGCCACCAGTAGCCAATAAGACTAAGAGGTGATAACAAAGTGATGCATACACATAAGATGTCAGTTTTGGATTTAGTTAGAAATAATTCATGCTTCTTTAGGAAATACAGGATTACAAATGAACCAGGTATTAGTCTTATTGCGTTCTTTAACCCATTCGTGACAGGAATTATTTAAAGCCTAATTTGATCAGCTTTTTTTCTTCAAATTGGCAACACCAACATTTTTATTTTATTGCTACATTTTTCTTATAAAACATCATGTATCTGAAATGAATATAAATTGACAGAAATTATGATGAGAAGTCAAAAAGTTGCCAATTTGCAGGGGAAAATGGTGATTTTAAACTTTCTATCACATTGCCAATTTAAGGATTTTAATGCTTATTTTCCTTTAAAAAATTTCAGCATCAAACAACGAATATTGCCGCAACCAAAATGGGCACAGTTTGTGTAGAATTTTTTGGGGTATGATTGTTAGGGCTTTGCATCAAAAGATATTAGGCCAAACCACAAAATGTGGACCTCTGTCACAAATGGGTTCAAGGTTGAATATGCTGTGATACAGCGAAGTGACGGGGAAGCATAATGTATGTGGTTCTATGGTTCTATCGCACTTAACAAATTCCAAGCCTTCAAAATTGTAAAGTCTGTTTCATTCAAAAGGATGATTATGAATACTTGAGAGTAACGGAATCTAACCGTTTTGCCACATGTTTTAAAACCTTTTTCCTGACCGACAAAAGATTTTTTTTTAAAAATAAGGACGTCTTATTCTCGGTATAAATCTAGAGCTTGAGATTTGAATTCACTTACTACATGTTTACTCATCCTTACTTTAAATAACTGGGGCATGTAAATGTGTTGCCTGATGACAGACCCAACATAATTTCTTAAGCGTCTAGAGTATCTGTATTTGTTCATGACTCACAAGTTCAAATACACCTTTGCACTCTGCGTGTAATCATTTCTATGAAAGAATTTGCACTTTGCCCACGTTGGGGTCACAGGATGTGCAAAATTAATAGTCTATAGCAACTCAATTCTATAGCAAATGAACACTCAATTCTAGTAAATGAACAATAATCCTACTTTTTCTAGTCAACAAGGAACTTACTCCGGAAACTTTAGCATCGCCATTATGATAGCGACAAATATCATGGCCTTGTCCTATGAGAACTTCTGTTGAAATAGAAACTCGCCGTACCAAGTAGTGATGATGGTTAAGTTGTACATGTACCATGACCAGTGTGGGTGGATCGAAGAAGTTTCAAACAAGCTGTAAGGCGTTTCCTTTTTATGAAATAGTTAGTAAAATGTTTCTTGCTGCTGATAAGGTTACTTTCCTGATGAATTGGAGCCTGATTGAAACACGACCTCTTATGTTTTCAATTGTATGTGTGTCATTGCAAAATATGGTCACCGATGGTAGAGCCGTTTTATCTGTGTTATTTTTTTATGATTTCTTTGCGGGGTTTTCCGATTGTTTGGATCAATTTTTTTACCTGTATGACAACGTGCAACATCATGCGCCTGAAAACAAGTTATATTGCATATTGTTCAGTGAAATGATCTAAATAATGAATTAAGTATACCAAAACCCTCAAGTCAAATTATCTTTAAATCAAAGCTAAGACCATGAAGACGGGATAAAACAGATCAGCGAAAAATTGAACGAAATCGGACAAGAAATTTTAAAAAGTTATACCTATTAGAAAGCTTCTATATGACTCTTTTCCCCCTTCCATAGCTATAATTTATGACATCATTTTGTGGACAACTCTCTGTAGATACATAATCAAATATTTTCATTTTGTTTAAGATTTGCAAGTTTTTAGGACAAACTGAAGTATTGACTGTATGGGTGTTTTCTCGCAACATAATCTTTGGGGGTAAGGACAATCATGACAATGAAAACATGTGTTCTTCACGAAAATAAAGAATATGTGAAGTTCTATGTGCAAAAGATATTGAGAGTTGCCAACAAAAATCCATCAACAATAGGTATGGTAGTGTCAAAAACAAAAAAATATATTGATATGGGAATAACTTTCTTATTTAGCTCGGATTTAAAATCTACTTGACATTAGGGGTTTTAGTTTCCTTTAGTGCATAAATACCATATAAACAAGTATTAGCATAATTAGTAGATAATCATTCATGAATTGGATCACATCATAATCATGTAGACAATATTTGTCTTGATATCAGAATGTTGTTGTTGGTGGTGGTGGAGGTTTCATGGCGCTCTTCAATCTTGATAGATTATCTGCGTCTGGTGGAATTACCGTCATTTTATATCAAGTCTTGAAAATCCTTATTTCCTGTACTGCTACATAACAGGCTAACATTTCTATGTAATATACCTGCAAATCTTTAAGTTGACCTTGCATGTTCTAAGTTGGTCGATAAAAAAGACGTTCATAAATCGTTTAGCATTTTGCATACATGTTCGGGTGAATCATAATTACATACTTGTGTCGAAGAATATCAAATACGTCACCCGACTGTTCAGCACCTGATTCGCGGTTCGAGTCTCCCTGCGGCGCCAATGTCTGTAGGCAAGATATCATCTACATTGTGGAGATTTGCCGTCTTTTTTGTCGCAGCCCCCCCCCCCCCTTTCTGGTCCCCTCTCTCTCTCTCTCTCTCTCTCTCTTTATATCTCTCTTTTTCTGTTTCTTTTTACTTCGTGTTAACAACCAATGGAGACTTATGCCCTATAATTTTCCTTTTTATACACATTTTCTCTCCATCAAAAAAAGAAAATATTGAGACAACATCGGGACAATAAATACGTATGCTGACGTGTTTTATTATCATTATCTCAAATGGTATTCTCTCTGTCCACTTTCAGATCCGAATTGCATGAGGAACAAAACTTTGGAGCCTCCTGTTCTAAACTTTGATAGTTTTATGAAATCACCCGGTAAGTTCCATTCAGCAGCCATCAAAACAGAATTCAGTTTTTTGACAATTTCTTATCAGTAGTGAAAACATTTAATGGATGAAAATTCTCGAAAGTAAATTTTTGAAAGATCAGTAGTCAGTATGAAAGAAGAGCAATAGAACCGAGGGGAGGGGGGGGGGGAGGGGGCAACTGTCATTACAACGTTCACACCATGCTCGTACATCATTATGGACTTTCAAAATGGAACATAAACAAGTAATTATCCTTCGATCTCAGAATATGCTAAACAAGTATTTTGTCGATATTTTCCCCACCACTAAACAAGTATTTTCAAATCAAGCTGTTGTAAAAGTATACCCTTTCCCCCTGATTTTTCGCAATTTTGATACCCTTTTTATTGTACGCACGTACATCGCCCGTCCGTGAAAAACAACTCTTTTTACTTGTTTTTGTGTACGAGCCTGGTGTCCACCTTGTAATGCCAGCCCCCCCCCCCCCCCGGGCCTCAGAATGAATATACGAATCATAACAGATATTCTTTCCTTTGTCTGCCATGAAGTAGGAAATTACTTTAATGATTATTTTGTCCAGCATGTTTCGTTAAAATAATGTCATGCACAGTTTTGAGAACAAAAAGCCCATGAAACTGACTATTAAAGCCATATAATGGCCACTTTGCATACAAAAAGATATGTGTGCGCATCATGCGATGTTCCATTCGTGATTTCCGATGGTTTTCATCATTTACATGTAAATGAATGCAAAATATTGTCTACACTTTGCCCCACGCTAAGACCAGCTAGTGTACCCCACCGCTCCCCCGCATAGTGCTTCTATCATGTCTATGCTACTCGCGCTCTTTGAGCAAAGGCTGTGTGATGAACGTCGACGCTGTGAAAAGTTTATGACACCGGCTGAGAGATCTAAACTACTTCTTGACTTTAAATAGTTCGATACACCACGTGGCATGCTTGTGGAGAAAGAAACTTAACAGCATCTTAGTTTTGCAGGTATCTTGCTATTAAGCATTTGTAATAGCAAAGAAATCTCACGAAGAGTTTTTAAGGGCTGCCCAAAACCACACAACCTGTACAGCTTGAAATTTCAACGCATAGATAAGTGTAAATTATTATGCGCTTTATAGTCTTACTATTATTATCAATTAGAGAACCGATATAGATATTAAAGAAAAAGTGGTTAGAATAATTCATAGTATCAAAGGACCTTTTGGCGGATTTCATTTTCCACTATTTTTCTAATAAAGGGTCACAAACTTTAGAAATGCATGTTGACTTCTATTGATCTGTAGTAATGTGTATACAACAAATCTGTGGACCTTTTAATGTAAATTGATGTCTTGTATTTCAAAACATTATTTACATTACTTTTGTTCTACCTGCTGAGCTCCACTCGCATATAAGCCCCTCCATTACCTCTTCTGACATCATCAGTTAATCATCAGTGAGCACGATGAACATGAACAAAAGATATAGGCAGGTCCTTTCTTATCAACTGACTACCTGTTTACAATAGTATTGCAAGTTGTCTTATAAATAGTCCATTATAAGACTTCTTTTCATGGTGTTGCTTCGCATTTCTGAAATAGCACTTCCGCTTAAAATACGACAGAATTTTGTGAATTGGCATGGTATAAAACTTGCAATGCTATTGTGAAGAGGTGGTCAGTTGATGGGGAAAGGACCTGCCTATGTCTGTTGTTCATGTTCATGGTGCTGACTGATGATTGACTGATGATGTCAGAAGAGGCAACTATATTTGGAGGGGTGTGGGTGGCGCTTAGCAGGTAGAACAAAAATAATGTAAACAATATTTGGAATATATGCATGTTATGACACCAATGTTACATTAAAAGGTCCAAAGATATGTGTTATATACATTACTACAGATCAATAGAAGTCAACGTGCATTTCTGACTTAGTGACTCTTTAAAGTCATCAAAATTAATCTGTATTCTTTTTTCTTTCACACAACTAAGAAAAGCCCGTTCATCCGTGTTTAAGAGACTGCACAAATTCTGCACCAATGCAATGTGAGTACACGTTTGTAGTGGAGTGGTATTATACCATGTCTAAAGCCTGTTACGATTGCCCATGCAACCTGGAGGATTGCCAGAGGGACCACTGCGTAGCAGCAGATGGAGTTCCTCGACTCATTATAGTTGCGAACAGGACTCTACCGGGACCAGCAATTGAAGTAATTCTTTTTCTCACCATTTTTGCTATCATCATTCTCAACATATGTGGTTGATTTCATCATTATCATCATAATTATCCTTATCATTATCACCATAATTGTCGTCATGGTCATTATCACCACCATCTTAATCATCATCTGCATTAATTTTATCGTTTCATCATCACCATCATCATTATCATCATTATCGTCATCATCACCATTCTCATGAACATCATTATCGTCATCGCCATTATTGTCGTCATATTATGCTATTGTCGTCATATTATGCTATCCCACTCACAATCATTCACATCCTATTTTTTTCTTTATTTTTTTTTCCGCTTAAAAAATATATATACTGGGTAGGCCTATGTTTCCTGCCTGAAAAGAGTACTAATATTTGCACATCACTTGCATCATTCAGCAAAAATCTACAGAAGAGTGTGGTTTTCGTGATTACCTCCTTTGCATCACAGTGGAAATGGATAGTTGTTTGAATTAGGGGATGTTCATAATTATTCATATCCTCGGGTGTTCTTCTTCATCCAGGGCAGTACGCATATATTCTTTTTCCGGGGGGGGGGGGGGGCAAGAATGCGTAGAAACATGAAAGCGTGTGAGTGAAGCGACCAAGCTTCTCACAGGGGCGCTTTTGCATTTTTTGAAATTGAAATTGATGGATCTGTTGCATACTTTTGGTGGTATTTTGGAAAGTTTTCAGATTCAGATTAATTTATTGGTCAGTAAAAAAATATATAAGTTATTTATTTTCATTTAAACAAATTGAAAAAAAAAATAATGGGGGCCAACTTCCCTCTGCCCCGAGCTGCGTACGGCCATGCCTCCATCTCAGATGCAGAATTAGCATCACGGTGCATGGCCAAAATGACTGAAAATATCAATAACCTAGTCCAGTCCTCGTTACGTCTAAAACTTATGCACCTGCAGACACCGTATTTGCTTTGAATCCACCGAGCCCCCTAAATGCTCGGTGATGGCATGTGGCCAACATCCTCAAGGAAATTGAGCCATTGGAGACGAGATAATGGTATTATATCCCATTAGAGATCATCAGGAAAAGCATTATATAGTCATCTGGATTGGATTCATACTGGCCGACAAAGTCTATGAAGTCTACCAAGGATATGAATAATTTGGCACATCACCAATTAGGATGGCTCACCATTTCTATTGTTATGTAATAGACGTGAAACGATAAACAGCATTCATTTGAAGATGACAACTAATCTATGTGCAAGTACTACATCAGTTCCCCTTCCATTTCAAGGAAAACTGCAAAACACTGCCATTTTCTAAAGGGAAGGAATAATTTTGTTGTTAACTGTAGGTGTGTGAAGGCGACGAAGTCATTGTCAACGCGATCAACCACATGGACAACGGTGAGGCCATCACTCTTCATTGGCATGGTCTTTATCAGAAGTCGACCCAGTACATGGACGGTGTCTTCATGATTACACAGTGCCCTATCACATCACAAAATACTTTTAGGTTGGTCAATCAAATTCAGTGCAATTCAATTCAAATAAACATTTATTTTTCTTCCACTTGATTTGCAGGTGTTAACATTCTTTTTAACATGATAAAAAAGGACAACTGTAAAAGTGCTAGGTGTAACAGCAACGGTGAAGGTTGAAAGTATAAAGTATTAAACGCAGTTTTCATGGTAGCAGTAGGAGTAGTAGTAATAGTAGTAGTAGTAGTAGTAGTAGTAGTAGTAGTAGTAGTAGTAGTAGTAGTAGTCATGGTAGTAGTGGTCGTAGTAGAAGCAGTGGTGGTAGTTGACGAGTGAAAGGGGGAACAAAAACCACTCAGTAACTTGACATCTCTTACCAGTATGCCTGTATACCTGGGGAGAATCAGCTTATTGACAATTTTTTAGTTACAGGAGATAACCCACTTCTCCCTTGTACCGGTTAAGTGTGTTATCGGGGCACCGTTTCATGAAAGTTGTGAGCATTGACAAGTTATCATTCTCTGACAATTTCAGTAAAATCCTTGATTTTGATTGGCTGAGAAGCACTGGTCACTGACTGTTAATATGGTAATTGTCAGAGAATGACAACTTGTCAGTGCTTACAACTTTCATGAAACAGTGCACAGATGTGTTCGCAAAGCCCGTCGTAGTTTTAAAACTGTAACAGTAAATTAGCGAAAGCTTCATTACACGAAACGGAAAAAAAAAACCGCTCGAAGTAACCAATCGCCAAAGTTCGCAGGTTCAAATATGCATGACAACTGGTGTGTCTGAACCTCAAAAATTGTCCATATTCCCTTTGGCTGATCCTGACACAGCCAGGGACTGGCAAAGTAAGGCGCTGCTCAAGCGTGTTTTTTGTCATTAGACTGTGTCTGAGTATCAAAATAGACGCTCTCCCTGCAGACTAGCTCGTAGCTGTGACGTTATCCATTACCCATAATAGCTCACACGTGGTTTAGAAACTTCTAGCAAAAATCAAGCTGTGAAGCACAAGTTCTGAAATCAAAAGATCCTCCAGGTGTACAAATCCCAAATATGCTTTAATGCTTGGGGACTGAATTGTTAATCCAGCTAAATTCTGTTATACTATCTGGGGGCGTTTCATAAAGCTGTTCGTAAACTTACGCACGACTTTACCAACAATTTGAATATGAATTGCCAAATGGGATACCCACAGTTTTTCCTGATAATCCCATTTGGCCTGCATATTCAAGTCGTTCGTAAAGTCATTCGTAACTTTACGAACGACTTTATGAAACACCCCCTGGTGATGATAAAACTGACTGACCTTGACCGCTGGAGAAGCAAACTCGATCTCCATGATCTTACCATCTTGTCTATATCAAGGTAATGCTCGACCAAAAGAAGATCACAGATGATGATATACAGGAACACGTGTTCCTTCAGTTTGATTCCATCATTACCTGATTACTGGGTTTACGTCATAGCCACCTTCTGGAAATCGCATAAAAATGTGTTAGATAAGATTTCACAAGAGGAACTCTTATTTTTTCAGTGATATCAATCGGTAAAAAACAGTTCAGCTCTCTTAAACGCAATAAAGCCCATTAGCACCATGGCTGAAACAGAAGTAACAGCATATCATAAAACCAATAATCAATACTAATAATTTTAATGAACAATCGCCTTATTACTTATACGATTCGTTTCATGATTACAGGTATAACTTTATAGCCGACCATCCTGGCACACACTTCTGGCATGCTCATACCGGGATGCATCGCGCTGATGGACTATTTGGTGCATTAATCGTAAGACAATCTAAAGAGGTAGGTAACAGTGACAATATAAAATCGGCAGAAGTAGCTTCAAATCAAGATAAAATAAATCTTTTAAAGGTTCGACCCTTCGACAAAAAAAAAAAACATTGCATCATCTAAAATTTTACATGTGTCTGTAACTACATTGTTTCATGATACACGTGTAGTTCAAATGAATTATTAATAAGGGAATAAATAACAGTAATAATAAGTAATAACGTTCGGTTGTTCGAAGAAATGTTATCTCTGCTCTGATTGGCATGGCATCGGGCTGGTACCGATCTCGTCGCTATGATCGTCATTACAAATTTTCTTTGACTACCAAGGTCAACCGCCATGTTCTTTCATATGACTATGACTTACCTGAACACAAAGTCGTCATCACTGACTGGTTACATGAAGGCAACGTGAACGCCTATCTTGCAAGCCATTTCAGAGGTGCTGATGACGAACCTATGTCAATCCTGATCAACGGCAAGGGGGCGTTTGCCGTCTATGGCGATGACGGGTCGACGTCGTCGATCACTCCCAGGGAGGTCTACGAAGTCCAACAGGTAAATCATTTCTTTTCTTTAACCCGTTACCTGCTGGAACCAGGTGGTTGCTGTAATTAAGCCTATGGGATTTACAGAATTCTGTAGTCAACGGGTGACTTTCGAAGGTATTTTCAGACTATGCCATGTAGTCAAAATTTTAGATTTAAAAATGAATCGATTTGCCACTATCTTTGATCACGTCAATTACCCCCGGCAGTGTGCATTTTGTCATATTTAACATGTTTAACTTTCACCGGACTTCGTGAAAATAATGCGTGTACAATTCCTACACGTAGCGAAACTAATGTCGTATCGGGAGTTCGGTAAAAGGGGTTCGGACAAATTGTGCAGTATTGTTTCGGATGAGGAACTTGTTACTTAGCTTACAAAACGGTTGTTGTTTTTTAGATTTGGTATGGTTGGAGGTTGTTGCATTGTAGGATAACCATCTTTAACAGAAGTAAATTCGACTGGCAGTGATTACTCTCGTTATCGGATAAATAGCAGAATATGGTGTCAACGTCCCCATGGATCACGATTGCGTGCCTTTCACATGCATAACAACGAAGTTTTCATATGACCTTACAAGAGAAAGTTTTTTATGTTCATTCCTTCTTCATCTTTGACCTTCATCTTGACAGGGCAAAGTGTACCGTTTTCGGGTCATCAGTTCTGCCGCTGCCAACATACCCATGAAAGTCTCAGTAGATGGCCATAACATCACCCTCATCTCGGGCGATGGAGATGATTTCGAGCCTTTAGAGGTCGACGCTTTCTTCCTCTTTGGAGGAGAGAGGTGATGAAATGAAAACAGCCCTGCTCTGTACAATTGTGATTTTCGCTCTCTTCAGGCAGAGTTTGTTATTTTAAGAGGCATTTATAGCAGCTTGGAAATAAAGTTCTGATTACTCATTATAACGTTTGGCTGTATAACCATTATTCTCGTATAGTCCTCCTAAAATGTTCTTCCATTTTTATTGACATCAAAATACAAAGCATTAATGAAATTTCTGCATATCACAGCATTGTTTTGAATAGACGTATCTATACTTCTTGCCACACCCTGACATTAAATTCTTTTGGACAAAGCCGGACTGGCTCTAGACATGAGAAAGGGTCTGGGAGTTTTCCTCGCGGGACGGTCAATATTTTGGTTTAAAAGTGCCGGTCTTACATAGAAGGGTCGGTCACCTACAAAAAGGACCAATCGATTCTTATGAGATGACATTTAGGTTTTTTTGTGATCGGTCGTCTTGATATGCAGATTTTCTTCTTTTTTTTTCTTTTTTTTTTTTCTTTTTTTTTTTAAACTATTCATGAAGCACAGTCCGACAGTTGTGGCTAAAAATGTAATATACAACGTCAATAATATGATAGGTGATCGTATCATCACCTTTCAGGTGAATTCCAATAGTTGCATTGCTACTTTTAGGGGGAGCATCCCATAAAGTATGTGCCCAATGCCCTGAGGGAGGGACCACATAACCCGGCGCCTTCCAGATTGAAACAGAATAGATTTTTGTCCATCCTACTGGACTCGGAGGCAGAGAGTGAGATGTTATTTTGTTGTCACGATGTGCAATAAGTTTTGTAAAGCTTTAATAAGCAGATTAAACAAGTTCAGTTATTGAAATTGAGCATTATGGATGCATGTAAACCAAATCAGGACTTGCCATTATTATAAGAGCCTCTTTTTTCTCGGTCGCAGCGTTCATGCGCCTGCATGTAGGGCGATAATCAAGACAACGAAAATTATAATAGTCATCAGGGTTGCGCTACAGTTGGCAGGGGGCGACCGCCCCTATATGATTTTTCAAGTGATGAAAATTCATTTGTCAACGGGTTAAAATATAATCGTCTTCAACCATGTAGGTACGACTTCATCCTGAATGCCTCTCAAGACGTTGGTAACTACTGGCTGAAGGTCAGAGGCTACAAACAGGGCACAGGTCTGCAAGGCTTGGCCATAATCCGGTACGAGGACGCGCCCGATGAAATTCCCGAGACTGACCCGTCGGTGGACAGACGAGGGAACATCTTTCAGGACATGGCGAGAAGCTACCGAGAACAAGATGCAGTCATCACTGTAAACGAATTGAGATCCCTAAGTAAGTCCAATGCCCCGTCTTTTAAAGAGTTGCGATTGATTGCGATTGATTCAAAGCTATAACAACTTTGAGATTGATCTCAACTGTGAACTTAAGAGATTGGAGTTGAGATCAATCTTAATATTTCGACTGATATGAATCAATCGCAACTAGACTGGGGCCCAGGTGTGCAATTACAAGGAAACGTTTCGTGCCTCCCCCCCCCCCCCCCCCGTGTGTGTTATCCGTCATGGTTCCCGATTTGACTAGCATACATTATGTGCATCTTCAAAACCTTCAAAATTGTCTGCTGTTTCTAAACCTAAAAGTGTAGGAAGCATAATTGTCCCTACCCTGAAAGATTATCAAAATAACACGACCTTATTATGGTTAACAATTCAATATCTTTATCTTTCAGACACTGAAAACTGGGTATAGACAAATACTCCGAAAACAGTACTGCACAGTGAATATAAACTAAAAATGTTAAGGCAGATAATGAATATTATAGATAGTCAAATGATATTATTGGATCTTTCTTTCTTCTCAGAACCTAGAGGTACATCAAATCAAACACTGCGTAGAGTTTACCTACCCCTCGATCTGCATAGTGTAAGTAATTTCAATGTGTACTTTCCATGTGCATGATGTGTACCTAATTCTCTCATGACATTTTCCTTTACACTTTGTAGTTTTGATTTGGGATAGAACCCATGATACATTACGCCAAGAATTTGTTAAAACTGTTTTAGATTTTTATTTTTTAGCCTGTGTTCAGGTTCGACTCTTACCAAATTTATTGAGAACATGAACTTGGAATACGAGTTCTGTAAATTGATATTTCGAGATTCAGTGTCGAATGGCCCCCCTCGTAAGAAAAAAAATCCGATCGTAACAATTAATGAAAACTCTATAATAATAATAATAATGATGATGATGATGATGATAATAATAATAATGATAATAATAATGATAATAATAATTTGTCTTTTTTACCCAGGGTAGCCTCCCCAGTACTATGTACTGTTCTCCCGGAGAGCCCTGCAAAAATATTATTACCCTGGCTTTAGCTCGAGCAACCGTAGCGCTTCATGCATTCAAGGAATAAATCCTACCAGGTACCCATTTACTGCACCTGTGTCGAGTGTGGCGAATGAAGATTATTTATGTCTTGCCAAAGGACATTAGTGCTGCGGCAGGGTTTCGAACCCCGTACCTTGTGGTTCAAAGCCCGGAGACTTATCCATTGGACCACAACACCTCTACTTTCCTTTCAAAATCACAATTTCGTCACTCGGTCGTTAAGCTCCATGCAGATTTTAAGAAGAAATGCATCGTTTCTTACTGTTCAGCAACTCTGTCCATCTATCATAGGCGTTAGAAAAAAAGGGCAGATGGTAGCCTTCAAGGGGGATTATTCCCCCCCCCCCCCCCACACACACACACACACACCATGTGAATAAAGATTATGAATATGTTAGAAATAAAAATAATTTTTTGATTGGGGGAACATGCTAGTTTCGCGGTGTTTATATGATGGTAGCAAGCATTTGAGGAAGCCCCCCCCCCCCCCTCAAAAGGCCCTTTCGGCGCACCTGGTCAGAGTCATCACTGAGTGGGTCGTCGACCCATGCAATAAGGATTCATCTTTTCCTGCACATAAGCGGACTATGCATAATGAAGCTTTATGAAAACAAGTTGTTTCGATTTTCCTTTTAGCAAAGTGGATGTTCAGATTCGATTAATATTAAAACAATATTTCATCATTTTGTTTCCTTACTTTTTGTAATACCAGATCAATAATCCAATGTTCAACGACCCTGAGCTTTACCCTTTAGGACCCGAAGGGCCAGGTTGGGGCGATTTCTTGATGCCACAGATAAACCGTCGAACATTCCAAATGACCGACTTTCCTCTGTTGTCCCAGTTCGACGATGAACTCGCCAAGGACGGAGCCTATGATAAGAAGCTGTGCGAAGTCGAACAGTCTGGTTTTGAAAGCTGCGACACCGATTTCTGTTCCTGTACGCAGTACATAAAAGTGGATTTAGGACAGGTATGCAGCAGAAGTATTCTGAGAGACTTATCCCTTTGGGCTATTACACCTGGGCCCTGTAACATAAAAAATACAATCAATCTTACAATTGATGTCAGTCGTAAGTCTATGGCAAACAATGTACTAAGAGTTACAATTGATCGTAAGATTGATTGCATCTCTTTGTGTTACACCCCCCTGGGCCGGTATTCTGAAAATCGTGTTATCTTTGCAATCAGAAATAGCGTTCGTCATTGGCTCACATCGCGCACTTTTGTCTTGCATGCTGGTCATATTTTGCGCAGTCTAAAGCATAAGTAAGCCATAAGTAAGCCTTTTAGATTTGTTATGACATTCAACATAGTGAAGACAAGACAAAAGAAAACACGATTTTCAGAATACCAGCCCTGGGGTGGTATTCTAAGATGCATTTTATCCAAGATAAAGTCTGAAAATTTATCTCAGATAAAATAAGTGAGATAAAATACCCTTAAAATCTTTTCAAATCGGCATTCTGAGAAGCATTTTATCTCGATTTTATCTCATCAAGACACGCCCAATTATAATGCAGCAACCAATAAGAAATGTTGTTAAATCGCACTCGTCTTGCTCAGCCAATGAAAGTGCTTTCCGCCAGTAGGTGGGGCAAAAGATCGCGGATGCGTTATTTGTACAGGTTTCAATACGCTACTTGCGCTTGCATTCAAACGCAAACGCGTATTGGCTGGTATTTGGTGAAAAATGTCTTCGGAGTAATCAGTATGTCTTTTCGAGGATCAATTCAAGACCGATATTAGTCAATAAAAATCTTTAAATTCAATTCAGTCATCATACTATGACTATTGTTTTTTGCTTAAGTCTGGGATTAACAGTCTAAATCTAAGTACCTTGGCCTGTCCTCTACAGCAGTGCCAGGGACTTAGCCGAGGCGATCATAACAGTCTTTACAATGTCTTATATAAGATATAACGGCTTAACTTAGGTCGTTTATTTGGAGGATCGTGTCATGTCTGAGTAGTCACGAGACGGGGGGTTATAGGCTTGTCTACAGACGTTTGACTCAATATCGTCACACCCCATTTCCGCTGTTCTTGCTTAGCCCCTCGAGATTGTCCTGATCGATGAGAGCACTTCACCGTTTGAAGTTGAACATCCTTTCCACCTTCATGGACACGCTTTTCGCATCCTGGCGCAAGGCCGATTAGGGGTGGAAACCACCAAGGAGGAGGTCATTCAGCTTGACAAAAGTAAGATCCTTTAAAACCGATTGATTAGTTTTGGTTTATTGTCTGTTTTTATTTGACTGTTAAATGAAGCATGCGCAAGCATGCAAGACAGGGACAGGTTTACCTCCCCTCTGAAAAACTTGGGAATGAGGATTAATACCATACCGCAGGGTAAAATTGCATCTATTTGGTTTCTAGAGCGATTTTTAATTTCTTTTTGACGAAATGAAGCACGGAGTAATTGTCACTGGAGCATGAAGGCAGGGACGTAGCGGGGGGGGGGGGTGGTGTGACACCCCCTAGAGCTCATGATATCGTCGGTAAATCTGGGCTGCCGTCGGGAAAAATGAAAAAGGGCAGAGAAAAAAAAGGAGAAGAAGAAAAAGAGAAAAGAGAAAAGGAAAATGAGAGAAGAAAAAAGGAAAAAGAAAAGAAAAAGAGAAGCGAGAAAAGGAAAAAGCAAAGAGAAGAAAGAGAGGGGAAAAGGAAAAGAGGAAAAAAGGAAGAAAATGAATGAGACAAACGATGACAAGGTAAAGAGAAGAAAAAGTCTCGGTGAGAGAAAGAGAGGTTTCGAGATTGTGCTTGCGGGTACGGTGCAGATGTTGAGTCGGGGGGAGGGGAATGATGGACCATGTCGGGTTAGGAAGAACTGTCCCGGCTGTACTTTGTCGGGTATTCTTACTTGATCATTCATCATTCTTGGCAAGTTTCTCGAACTCTCTGGTCTTGGTCTTGATCTTGGTCTCGAGCCTTCTGGTCTTGGATTTTTTGGCCAAGACCAGCCCGAGACCAGCTATTAAAATAACGATTTCCACATTAATCTTTACGCTCATGCATGTCGAAGAACCCCAAATGTGCCCCTTTTACCCTAAAGAAGTACCTTTTTCAAACGTTTTAAGTGCCCCTTTTTATCTTAGAAGGGCCCATTTTCTTTGTCAACAAGTGCCAGGTTTTGCTTTCTTATAAATGCCCCTTTTCGTTTCAGATAAGTTTCCCTTCTTAAACCGTTCTTTTTATGCCTGATTAGCGCCCATTTTCCTTATTTAGCGCTCTGTTCCCTTAACTGCAAGTGTATCTTTTTCACTTCAGTTGAATAATCCCTTTTAAAATGTGATTATTGCCCCTTTGGCTACTTCTTTTCCTTTTTCATGGTCCTCTTTCGCTGAGTGCCCCTTTCAACTCTGATAAGTGCCCCATTTGATATCTGATACATGCCCTCATTTACTTCTGAGAAATGCCCCTTTTCTTTTCTAGTATGTCCAATTTCTCCATCTGTTAACACGGTTAATGTAAGATAAATGCAGTTATAGCGCCATTTTTGTTTTCTGATAGTGCCCCCTTTTCGATGCGGGCAAGTGCCTCTTTTAAGATATAGAATATATTCCAATTAATTTCTGATATCAAAGTGCCGTTTTTCCTTTCTAGTAAATGCAGTGATCTCTGAACATTTAGTGGCCCTTTGAATATGATAAGAGCATCTTTTTATTTCTGATGAGTGTTCGGTTTGACTGTGACAAGTTCTCGTTTTCAGCCCCCTTTTCCTTAAAAATTGGCCTAGTACTATTCTCCATCTGATAAAAGCCCCCTTCCAATCTGGTAAAGGCCCCGTTTCCTCTCTTGAGCCATTTCATCTAGTATAATATTTTCAATACACTTCTGTTTAGCTCCCTAAAGTCCTCGAAAGAGCCATTTACGAATTATAGCTCCAAAGAATCAGTGAGGCTTTACAGAACGAGGTAAAGGAGCAGGGGACAAGAAGGGCACAGCGCCTTCTGCACATTTCATTGGAAGGAACAGTGCCCCTATACATTGAAGCAATGAGGGTATTTTTTTGCAAATTCTTTTTAAAGCTTGCCCGCTACTCGAGCTCGCAGTTATTATATCTCACGCATCTTACGGAAGGCTCTTCAAATATTATTGTAACCATATAAATTCTTTATCTATTCTTAGTACTCATATTCCTGATGGTATTGTGCTAAATCCCCATTCATTTCGTGCATTTTTTCTAATATGACCGGCCACTATGAGACCTCACAAATGCATTGAAAACATTATAGCTTGGTAAACATAAGGAACACTTTATACAGAGTAAATGAAAAAACAAACAAACAAACAATAATTATTTGGAACATGAACAAATGAAACTTGGAAAATGAATTTGCGGTAGCTTTTTATCACCAGAGAGCCGAGACCATTCTTGATATACTGCAAATACCATGGCGTTCAGTAAAAATACTTAGAAATTTGCTCGCTCGCTTCGCTCTCTCGCAAATGGGTATGACAGAGAAGTAGGTATAATGTAGTTGTAATCATATAAAGATGAAATCAATATGTCAAAATGCCTCTTGAACGTGTATTAGATAGAATGTAGGGAGTATATTTTCCTTGTGTTCACCTTTTGTAAGTCCCCTTTACCACTAAACTGACTTTTTTCGTTGGTGCCACCCCCCCCCCCACACACCTTGAAAGACGCTCCGCCGCCCCTGATGAAAATATGATTTATTACATTCTTTAATTGTTCATTTTATTCAACCATATAAAAAATATTACAAACTGTTCACGAAGTGCAAGTATTAGGCAGTCTACTCCATAGTCCACAGGCCTACTGAATAACAAAGAAGTATTTACTCAAATCGGGCATTATTGACTGCAAAATGACAATTAAGTAAATGTTGGTCTTGGTCTTCGTCTCGGATATTGGTGGTCTTGATCTCGGACCTCTGGTCTTGGTCTCGGACCTATTTTTCTTGGTCTTGGTCCTGTCTCGGGGTGTCTGGTCTTGATATTGGTCTTGGTCTTGGATGGTCTGGTCTTGACTACAACACTGGCCTCTTCTGTACCATGTGCTGTGCTCAGAGAGAGCCTTGCAATCATTAATTTTAGCATGGCAACCATAGCGCTCAGCGCATATAAGGAATCGATCCAATCAGGTACCCACTTAGGCAATAACTCCAAACGTGGTCGAGTTTTACAATTGTAGATTAATGTCTTGCCAAAGGATAGCGCTGCGGCAGAGATTCGAACCCTGTACCTTGTGATTGATATAGTGTATAGAGCCTTATCCGCTGGACCAGAACACTTCTACTCATGTCAATGTTAGGATTGCCATTGGGTCTAATTAGGTTTATTATCAGTTTGAGGTAATGTCTTTCATGCAGGGATTATACTATTCATCACTAAATAACTGAGGTGGAGCATTTCACTTTGAAGCACCCTCGTACACCCTTCTTCATCATGTTCATGATTGAGTAGGAGCAGCTTTTTCCGGATTCATTTTCCAATTCACTTTGATTCAGATCAAAACTATAAAAAAAGGGGATATCCACTCTAAAAAGAGTTATTCAACTTTCATTTTGGAGGAAAATGTTGCCCTGATTTGGAGTGGATTTAACTCCAAAGGAAGTGATCATAACTCTTGAAACTATAGTGAATTTCCACTATTCTACATAAGACAGTATGATTTGTACAAAACGTCTCGTGGAGTAGAGGATACGTTAACCGATGTCATAGTTCAAAAATGTATCATTATGGGGAAAAAATATTTTTCAACAGCGTGATACGTATAATGGTAAGATGCCAGAAAACTAAGTACTTTTTATAGGTAATGTACATCTCGGTAAATGTCTTCGGGCCTTACAGCAGGGTAGTGAGATCATACTTTGCTAAGCTCAGTTAAATAGCTTAAAATAGAAGGTTAGCTAGAAATATGGGCGTATTGTTTTGTGTTTTGTGTGTGTGTGGGGGGGGGGGTATTTGCTGAATATGGAAATAAATGGAATGAAATGAAAATAGAATTGCTATTCAGACATATTCTCAATGTTATATCCTGATTATGCAGATGGCGGAATCGTAAGAAACTATGATCATCCACCTGAGAAAGATACAGTTGTGGTACCTGCTGGAGGGTACTCCGTCATCGAGTTCGTTGCCGACAACCCAGGATGGTGGTTTCTGCATTGTCATATGGAGTTTCATCTAGAGGTAAATCTTTTTTTTTAAATCCAGGAAAGACTCTTAATATGCTATGAACAATTTCTTTACTTGGTTTTAAGGTAGGAGAAGGAATCGAATTTTGACAACTGAAAAATATAATATTCATTGTGGCATAGTTATGTTTGCATCTTTACTTCCTTCTTTTATCGTAGACTGTATTCTGATGTAGGCCTAATCCATATTAATTGACCTACCAAAAGCATTTGCGTTGCAAAAAACATATGCCTAAAATGAAGCACTGAAGCGGATTCCTCAAAGCCATATTTGATTACTATGGACAATGATGCTTGTGACATAGGCCTATCGTGAAAGTGGTATGAATTTGTATTGTAGACAAAGAAAATTTTAAGTATGTGACTCACACACACACACACAAAAATAATCGGATCAATCCGGTGTTGAATGGCAGAGGAGGCGTCAGTGCATTTTGATAGGGGGGGGGGGGGCAGGATGACCCACTGGTGAGTTTATTCAGGGGCGGTGCTACAGGGGACACGGGGCAATCGTCCTCCCCTCCCTCTCCCCCGCCCCCCTGTAATTTTTCAAGGGACCAAAAAAGAAACAAAAAGGAGGAGAAAGAAGAACAATATGGAAAAAGAAAGGGTTTGGGCATGTAGCTATATAATACCCCTATTTCTTCGTTTAAAACGTAAATAAACTCACCTATGGATCATCTTGCCCCACCCCCTATCAAAATACCCTGGCGCAGCCCCTGAGTTATTCACGTTTTATTAATGAACAAAAAGGGCCATTACAGTTGCATAACCCATTCTTTTCCCCCATGCTCTTATTTTTTTGTGGGGGGGGGGGGGGTGGATAAATAATGAAAAATGATAGGGTGGACGCCCCCCGCCCCCCCCCCCCACACACACACACACTGTTCAAGTGTGCCTTCTCTTGGCTATTCATCATTCCGACATTGTTGTTATTGCGATTTGGTTTAAATTTCAGGATGGAATGGGGATCTTGATCCGAGTCGGAAACCAATCTGATCTTCCCCCGGTGCCAGAGGGGTTCCCACAATGCGGCGACTACCCTCCCGTAAACTCCGCATCATCCCTCCCACCTAGCGAACCCACCAGTAACATTAGCACCATTGTTATCATTCTCATTGTCATCATCGTGTTCCTTGCCCTCATGATTGTCGTACTCCTCGCCGTCATCGTGTGCCGTGGTCGATCAGCGGATGACGGGAAGGGTCATCCGCAGCAAGTACCCATGAATGAACGATAATAGAATGATTAGCGTTTTAAAAAAATTAATTATGGCTTCTTCACATATGAAGCGTAAAAACCCCGTGGTAAACTCCACGGCTTTTTGTGTACAAATGAATTGGAAATGAGGCGGCCAAAAAAAAAAAAAAAAAAAAAAAACGCCGAGGAAAGAGGCACATTTTTTTGTTTCTCTTATTGCGGGAAAAGATGTGGACCAATCACATTCTTATAAAGCTAGCGCAACATAATGGCGTAGCCTTTAATCACGGCGCGCAGCCTGCTAGCTCTTGTCATTGCTCTTTCCAGCTCTCTCTCGTCGAAGCACGGAGAATATGTCTGTGATTACAAGACTAGTTGACACAGCACGCTATGACTAGTCTCGCAGTCACAGAGGTAAACCATGTGTTTTGAGGGTAGCAGAGGTAAAGAGCAAGAAAGAGCAAAGAAAGGAGCTAGCAGGCTTAAAGGCTACATTTGGCGTCAAGGAATTGCGTAATTTTGACAAACTTCTCTTTTTGAGCGTGAACCACTTTTGGACAATAAAATGCCGAGCTCATTATCATAAGTAACGGGGAAACAAAAAAAAAATCGTAGCGTTTTCTCCAGGGGTTTGTCGCTGAATATCAGAAGAAACCTTTGTTCATGTTAAGGCCAATTACACACCTCACTCTTCATTTGAAATACACACTTATCCCACAAGACAAGCCCTTCAAAATCAAGATTATGATCTTCCCTTGACCAGAACAGCATTGGCGCAAATATATATATATATATATATATATATATATACATACATATATATACACACACAACCAAATCATTGGAATGGTTTTTATCAAACCCTCAAACTTTATAACAACGTTCACAATTTCAAAAAACACCAAAACTATATTTGCCAAATGAGTACAAAACATAACATGCATAAATCAGCTTTTTTTAAAATTGTATAAATATGTTGTACCATCATGACCATATTGTAATTTCACCATTATCCTATTGATATTGTGACCCTCGAATCTACTTCTCTTTTATTCCTTCCAACTTACCCCTTCTTTTCCCTTTAACTGTGAGACACATCAATCAACTTTTTTTCTTTTTTCTTTTCTTCGCTATCTATCTATTTTTCACTTACCCTTCTTCTCTGCCCTCTTTATTTCTCAACCAAAATGTAAAACCCCACACAGTGTCTTACTTTATTGATGATTATATATAATTACGCTATTTATGTTTTTAAAGAGGGACTTACCATTAGAAGCCTCACTTATTAATAAGCCCCTCCTTTTCACATGTCGTATAGTTTTGCTTTCAATAAAGTTCAAACTTTTATATTGTCAATGATGTAACAAACTATTGATTATTTTTACAATATTGTTTCCAGCTTTAGTTTCCTATACTTTGTTATATTGTTTGTCTTTTTGTATATTTATCGAACATGTGGAAATAGGCCTAAATCAACTCAAACTCAAACTCAAATCATGGAGACGTCATTTAGATGTACTATTACCAGTGCTATTTCCATATGGAGGAAATCAGTTCATACACGCTAATAATTAAACAAACAAACAAAAAGATTTGGTATACTCCGACGTGGGTTATAAGCTCATCCACCTCTCCCCCCCCCCCCCCCACACACACACCTATATGGATCTGGCAGTGTTGATGCATGGATGTAGCTCCATGGTTGAAATCACGTTGAATAGATACTTTCCGCATCATTTACATTTGAATGATCAAAGTTCATCACAAATTTTTAGACTTGCTCTAAAGTTATGAGGGGGTAAGTTACTTTATTTATGTGATCTAAGGATCTAAGAGTAGATTGACGGTGGCTGAACATACATCCAGGTCGGAATTCACAAAAGTGGTTTATATTCAAACCATGGTTTAGGATTTGTGAAAAAGTTTTGTCTTGGTAAACATGGTAAATAAGCCTAAAATAATGATTAAGTGAGCGTATAATCAAAAGTGCATTACTCCCTGCCCATTCAAACCGTGGTTTAAATTTAACCTCTTTTGTGAATTATTCGGGCCCCTGGATTTAATATATTTTGTATAAACTGAATTATATATCTGTATTAAGACATCAGGAGTACCCCACGTACCTCAACTGTTAATATTTTTGTTTTGTGATAATAAAATGAAATATTATTGAACGAATAAAAAAAAAGTCTATATATTGGGTCTTAATCTCATTTTCACTATTCTTTTTTTTTTTTTAATAAACACGCGCACACGTTGGTAGCAATAATGCCTGTAGCATTTTCATTTAGTTGATGTACGATAAAAGAGCAATGTAGATGAAATGCCTTGCTCAAGGGCATAAGTGCCGTGCCGAGAATCGAACCCCCGACTTTCTCGTCTCCAGTCAAACGCCTTAGACCACTCGACCACGGCACCTCCAAACACAAACACACATACACACACACACACAATATATATATATATATATGCATGCATATACCATTGCATATTGGTCGTTAAACAAGGGAACCCGGGCATGAGGAATTCCGTATATGGATTATGGATTATGTATTATATATATATATATATATATATATATATATATATATATATATACACACACACACTTGGTGAATGCTATCCTTATAAAATTAAGAGTGCTCGATGTCTGTGATGAGGCAGAGCATAAAATAAATAATAAGTTCAAGATACACAGTTGACGTGTGGTTCATCAGTACTTTTGTATCGCTACTCAGAGTTTCACGCACAATGAGATGCGATCTTCAGGCAAGTAATAAATACATACACACACGATTATTAGTTGCCTGAAGATCGCATCTCATGGTGCGTGAAACTCTGAGTAGCGATACAATAAAGTACTGATGAACCACACGTCAACTGTAAAACTTGAACTTATTATTTATATATATATATATATATATATATATATATATATATATAGATATAGATATACTCTAACTTTACTGGTGTTAGTGGGACGTATAACAATGGGATTTATTACGTCAGGCGTAAACAATACTGCGTTAGCCGAGAACAAAAGAATGTCCTCCTAACGCCATTGATATATAGATATATATTTTTTTGTGATCAGGTAACATATACAAAGCTTTGGCAACTCTCGTGGAAATAGATACATGTGAGACAATTGAGAGAATCATAGCGTGGTCTAGTGGTTAAGGCATTGGCGTTCATAGCCAAAGGTGGAGACATTTTTTCAATCTTTGTAAAATTTCCAAAAATGGTAGGAAAGCTCTGGGGAACTTTGATTTATGCTACGCTTTTATTCCCTCAGTTGATCTCATATATATATATATATAAAATATACAGTAATACATAATCCATAATTTCATTTCCTTTACTTTAATACCTGTAGCATATATATATATATATGTGTGTGTGTATATATATATATATATATATATATATATATATATATAAACTACATACGTGTGTGCGTGTGTGTGTGTGTGGGCGGGCGTACGTGTGTGTATGTATTTATAATTTTTCACCTCTCTCCCTTCTTCTTTTTTTCTTTATGATTCTTTTAACAGTGTTTCATTTCCTACCCCCCCCCCTTGAGTTTCAAGGGATTTTTTTTTCTAATTTCATTTTCTTTAATACCTTTAGCCTTAATCATGATTGTGGCACAACACAATCTCATTTTAAACAGTTTCCTGAACCTACGAGGCCACTTGAATCGTGATTTATCAAGGAGGAATTGGCATAGGCAGTGCTACTGAGAATGACATGTGCTTGGAGTTAATGGGGTCGTGTGCAGTCGGGCCAATCGTATTAGTTAACGCTCTTTGTAAGTTTGATCTATTTCTTTTATCAAAAATAGGAACTCTTCCGGTCGACCGTCATGTAAGCTAACCATGTGTGCTTGAGGTAAATTGGGTATACACGTATATTTCCGATTTTTTCACAGTTGTACACAAATACATTTACAATAAACATAACATGAAAATGGCCTTTGGGGGTAAGCGTTTGATAAAGATATGTTTTATAAGTGTTTGATCTATTTCTTTTTCAACATGATACAGTTGCAAGGATCTAATGAGTTAATATTATGAGGCTATCTCTCTGAAACGCTTTTAACCAACAAACAGAAGATCGGCGTGCTTACAGTATTGCAGCTATATGTGTTCTCAGTGTAAGCTTTTAATGCATATAATTCCATAATAGCATGATTTCCAATAGTACCTGGGGTGTTTCATAAAGCTGTTCGTAATTTACGCACGAATTTACGCACGGCTGGTGATATGTTCTTGTGCGACATGTAAATGATTGAGAATCTGATTAGCACCCAAGAACGTGTTCCAGTCGTGCGTAAAGTCGTGCGTAATTTACGAACAGCTTTATGAAACGCCCCCTGCATAAACTTCATTTCTTCGTTTAAGGAAGTACAATCCTTCTTTCTCCTCCTCCCCCATACACACTCTTTCTCCCCCCCCCCCCCCTCTCTCTCTCTCTCTCTCTCTCTCTCTCTCCCTCTCCCCCTGTCTATAAATGTTACAGCTTATACTTCTATTTTAACACTATGCCTATTAGTTTTGATGTGTTTCTTCTATTTTGTTGTTTTCTAATTGCCATTTCATGTTTTAATGAATTGTGAACGTTATAAATAATTTGAAAATTATATATATTACCGCGATGAAGCTAAGATAAAAAGTGAACTGAGATTTCAAAATTGTATGTACACTGAGAATAATCTACGTAGCTAGCAAAAGCTAGCTACGTAGCTAGTGCTTTATATTTCCGAGGTTAAAAGGGTTTGAACAGATTTATTCCGTCTTTTTTAACAACAAAGTGAATTTCCTAGTTCCTATGGATTAAAAAGAAGCTTCTTCATAGAACGACGTGTTTTCCTTGAACAAACTATCGACAGAAACCTAAGCCCACTTTTATGTACTACAAAATCCTTATTACGTATTTAGAAAACAACCAAAATACCCAAGCAAGGGTAAAATAATAATTATATTAAATAATAGCGATGCTTAAATAGCGCCGGTATTTGTCGGGTATTAATCATCATGGCGCCCTTCATAGCACCCTCTACATCATCACAATCATAGGCTATGACACTAAACTTTAAAAAATAAAATAAAAAAATACAATGCATGAATGAATTCTTCATGTACTCACTAATAAAAAATCATATTGTGGAAGGGAGCAGAGCCACACATGGAACGGAACACTAGTAACAACTATTGAAAATATTTTGTCGCACACAGGAAGCGAATAAAGCATTGCCTTTAATAAGGGGGGGAAGCATTCCTCCCCCCCCCCCCAAAAAAAAACGGAAAAAATGGGGTGAGGAAACAGTAGGGTATATCCTCCGAACGTATGTTAGCTTGTCAGCGATATTTCTTTTTCTTTATCAGCATATATTTCGCGTAAAAAGTGACACGTGAAAACCGTGGACCTTTCTTTTTTAAATTTCTAATGTGTGCATGTGCCCCCCCCCCCTCCCCTCCTTGTATTCAAGGACTAATGTGCGTAATACATGGGAAAAGTGTTATAATACGTGCGTCAGTATTTTGCAGCTTCTAGAGTGAATTGGTACAGCAGAAACTCGCTTGAAATCGTTGTGATGTAACGTATTCCTGATGTAACAAAGCAATTATGCTCCTCGTACATAATCAACATGATTGAGAAACTAAGTTAGTTCAGCTTGTCACCCCACGGCGCATCGTGGCCCTTTATCTCATCTTTGTTCCCTGGAGGTTCTGTGAGTGCCGTGCCGTGATGTCGAAAAACGACGACGAAGAGGAGCAAGATGACGAGAAGACCTAGAACGCCGACGACCGCCGCCAGAGCGACGACGGTCGAGAGCGGGAACTGCATGGTGGTCGGATCCCACGGTGAAGGCAGGTACGTTGACGGTGGCGAGGTGGGCGTTGTTGGATTCGATGGCGGGAAGCTTCCACATCGAGGAAAGTTGTCCGGCACAGGTGGCAGGTCTGCTTCGTTTCCAACGCGGATGACGATGGCCATTCCGTGCTGGGGGAAAATGGGGTCAAATTTAACGACACGTTATATTTCGTTATGTCGCTTTTTTCATATCATTATGATTATAATCTTATGACAAAAATCATAGACTTTCCCAACATGTACATACATCCAAAAGGGGGGATTAAAAAATGAGAATGTATAAAGTACGGCTTGTTTTGTGTGTGAGAAGGACGGAAAGGAAACGTTTTGGCGGGCGTGTGAGTATGGTGGGGATATGTGCGTGGGTGTGAGGGTGACTGATGTTGGAGAGGCGTCAATAAAGAGATATCCAATGCCATGGTTTTAAGATATAGACCATTCCACAACGCGAGAGGGCAGCAGACTGGTCGACATACTGCGGTGTGCACTCCAACTTTTGTAGTACACAAGTCAATAGCGCGTTATGTACATTCGTTCGATTTTTTTTTTCTATTTTGGACCAATATATGCAGATTTCTTTTAATGTTTGCAATGAGGAATAATTAGGGAAGTTCAGGTCGCAGCTGTACGGTGCTCAAATGCTACAACAATTGTAGAAAGCTTAAAAATTGGAAGCTGAGTGCGAAATTCACTCGCCTTTGACTCATGAAGCCTGTTTGTGTCAGAAGCCGTACTCCCTACACAGGTTTCCGTAGGGAATTTGAAGGAATTCGTCGCCAGTAGATAAAAAAACATCAACAGAAAGGACTTTGAAGTCAAGAAAAATTATTATTATTATGTAGTTTAGCGTACAATTTAATGAGTGAAAACAAGTAAACAAAGTAACATTAATAAGGGCTCCCGCTTACTGCGGCAGAGCAGTACCGCGAGTGCGACAGTGCCAGCAGTGGGGCTGCCGTGCTGCGATCGAACTTTTACTGACAAAACTTAGGGGAAAAAGCAACGAAAGTACAAAAATACAAAAATACATCATACCCTCATCTGTCAGATACGGCCATTGTCTTACCTCATCTAGCCATGTATCCACGCTTTATTTTATTGATCTAGAATAAAGTAAATGGAGCAATATCAGGGCATATCTCTTATCTTTCATTGATTTTGTACACAGAGCCAATCGCGGTCAGCGCGCTTGCACACCGCAGCTATCGCGTCGCCGATAGAGGGCCAAATACATAAATCGGAGGTGGAATTGGTCTATAATAGGGAACGTCACAACATAAGTGCAGGAAGTCCCCAGGCGGTTGTCACAAGAAAACGAGTATCGAATGGTGAAAAGCGGAAGATAACTGTTTCGTTTTTATTCACAATTTGACTAGATAGTCGTAGCACCAGTTGAGGTGGCAGTGGTAGTAGTAGAAGTAGTATGAGGAGGAGGAGGATTAGCATAGTAGTAGCAGTAGAATTAGTAGTAGTAACAGTAGTAGTAGTAATAGTTGTAATAATAGTAGTAGTAGCAGTAGCAGCAGTAGTAGTAGTAGCAGTAGAAGTAGTAGTAGAAGAAAATTACTAGTATAAATGGTATAGGTAAATCTAACGGAAGTAGCACAAGTAGCAGAAACAGTGGTTGTTTTTGTAACATCAGTATTGTCATCATCATCATCATCATCATCATCATCATAATCGTCATCATCTTATTCTTCGTCGTCGTCCTCCTCCTCCTCAATGCCTTAGTCACCAATGTCACAGTGATGTAAGATTCTTCATTCCTTTCTTCCTTATATACTTACAGCCAGATGAAACTCGAAATGACAGTGAAAGAACCACCAGCCTGGGTTATCAGCAACAAACTGGATCACTGTGTAACCAGGGTTCATAACAATCACAGTGTCCTTCTCAGGCGGGTTGTCGAAGTTTCGCTTAATGGTTCCATCTAATTATGAGGATTAAAGAGAAAGTAAAATTGAAGAGGCCCAGCCAGGGCCCAGCCATTCAAGGGTCTTTGCCGTCGGAAAGGCATGGTATGAGTATAGATACAGACATACATTTCGTCAGTTAATTATTCGTGTAGATTAGAATGGTGACAACCCACTTCACCAAAGGCCCACGAGACCGAAGGCCCGCGAGGCCGAAAATAGCAAATTGTAATCTATAATGTACATCGCTCTGACCAATTCCTGTGCCAGAAGGCAGTTTAATAAGTATTATAGGACAGCGGAAAGTTTTTCATTGAAGGCGTGGGACATCCGGAAACGAGGACTAAACATGCTAAAGGAGACATAATTATTTTATATACCGATAACGCATCATTTGTGATGAAGGAAAATACGATACGAGAAAAGTCGGCCTCGCGGGCCCTCGGTCTCGCAGGCCTTCTGTCAAATGGGCGGACCCCGATTAGAATAAGCGCGCTCTTTGTGCAGTGACATGGCAAAATTCTTATTCTGATGGTAAAACAGGACTGAAATTGATCATCATGCATTAAAATGTACTTTGCAGTAGAAAAAAAAACCATACACTAAGATTTATAATGTTATACAATGTAGAATGTAAACCCATAATGAAATAAAATGTTGGGTTTTAAAAAAGAGGTATCAGTTACTTTGAAATATTCGACATAAGAGAATTTACCTTTCCTTCTAGCTTTAGGCAAATCTTTCATGCCCAATTAAGATCCCTTTTGCATGTTTTTTATTTGAAATTTTTACAAGAATTTATGGTTAGAAATAAGGTTAACAAAGGTTAACGTTTTTATGTGGTCTTTCCACAGAGGAAGTACTTACTCCGATCCATTTCTATGACATCGTTAAGATTCAGGTCCCCTTCAGTGACTCCTTGAGCCAGAACACGGAAGGAGTGTCCGTGGAGATGGAAGGGATGTACGGTGGTGAATATGATACTTTCATCCACTACAACGAGTTCAACCGTCTAAAAAAGAATTAAAGAAAACAGAAAGAACTGGGCCCCGTTTCATCAAATGTCTTGTCAGTGATTTTTACAGACAACTGATATAAGCTACTGGAATCCTTGCATCTGATTGGCTGAGAGCAAATTTGTCAGTAAAATTCACTCATTGATGAAATGCCCCCCTCCCCGATCACCAGTAAAAGTAAATACTTTCAATCAAATCATGGTTAAATAGGGGCTTCAGAAGTAGAAATACCCAAAGAAAGAAAATAGTAATTGTTTTAGGCATCTCAGTATTAGGAATTCTAATATCATTTGATTTTGCTAGCTTAATAACAAACCCAATTTCACTGTAACGTAGACAATAATCGACGTTTAATGGTAAATACACCTGTGTCGTCAGGACCAAGCATTACTTCTCAGTATTCCTATTAAAATGCTTACAGTGGAGTTTTTGTGGTTACTGTCTTTGCCGATAAAATAATGATGATTATGTAATAACACTAAGATTTCGCCGTACCTGGTTCACATCTACATGGATGTACTGCGTACACGAACATGGCTCCGTGAGACATTTCTGATTCAGCTCCTCGTCTTCGAAGTTACACAGGTCATCATCATCGCCATCAACATCGAACTGAGAGAGCAGTGAGTAGCCCGTGTACGTGAAAGCTCGATAATTGACAACCGGTGAATAATTGTCCTCCCAGTATCGTGCGTCGTTAAACTGTTTTTAAAAGGAAGTGCGTTGTGAATTAGAAAGTTTTTAAATCATATAGATAGGGGAGACCAGGGACAATTGTAACACGGGGCAAATGTAACAGAGGCTCACATCCCGAGTAGAAACACGCTACATGAGCATGCTCTGCACATAGCATGCGCATATGATAGCTCCACATGCTGTCTGAGGGTCGACCGGTTCAACACACCGTGGAACATTTTACAGCCAGAAAAACGTTTTTTGAGCAGGTAAGTAAAATTGTAAATTACTAATATTTTTTTCTGGACAAATATGTGCTTGAGCTATGGCTGTGATAGTTATATGTTTAAAAAATAGGCTTTTAGGCCTGTATTTGGCGAAGGTTTCAAAAACAAATACTAAGGCTAAGATAGAAAAATCCCCCCAAATATGGCCGCTTGCTCGGGGGCAAAAGTAACAACGTGTTACAATTGCCCCTTGGACATTTTATCGACTGTTACAATTGCCCCGGTTATTGTTTTTGTCATGTAAGCATAATGACAACATTATCATAAACCTCAAAATGATTCAGATTTTATCATAATACACTTCATATCATGTTGCTAAAAGTCCTTATTCATATATGTTTATCTTATATTATAAAACCATTTGTTCTTTTGTTATTTTTTTCAGAATGGTTCGTGAGAGCAAGAGAACAATGGCATGGCAGCGGAACCCTAATCTGTCAGTAAGGAAGCCCCAAGCCACAAGTTTGGGTAGAGCAACAGCATTCAACCAAACAACCGTAAATGAGTTCTTTGACAACCTTACCAAAGCGATGAAGCGACACAATTTTGAACCAAAAAACATCTACAATGTGGATGAAACTGGGGTAACAACTGTGCAAACACCAGATCACATCGTAGCACGAAAGGGGAAAAAACAAGTGGGTGCTCTAACTTCTCAGAAACGAGGTAAGTTGGTGACGTGTGCCATTGCCGTTAATGCTACTTGAAACAGTGTCCCACCCATATTCGTCTTTCCCAGGAAGAACTTTAAGCAGCACTTCATTCGCGATGGCCCACCAGGATGCATAGGCACTGCAAATGGCACAGGTTGGATGCAAGAAGAAGACTTCGTCATTTTTCTTGAGCACTTTGTGAACCATACTAAGCCAAGCAAAGAACAACCAGTTCTCTTTCTCTTGGACAACCACAAGTCTCATCTTTCTGTTGAAGCACTTAACTTTTGCAAAGAGTCTGGCATTGTTCTCCTGTGCTTCCCTCCACATACATCCCACAAGTTGCAGCCATTAGATAGGGGAGTGTACGGACCACTCAAGAAAGCAGTTAATACGGCTTCTGACTCTTGGATGGTAACCCACCCTGGTCAAAAAATGACCATATATGATATCCCAGGGATCGTTCGCCAATCCTTACCATCGGCTGTTACACCAAAGAATATCATGAAAGGATTTTCATGTTCAGGGATCGCACCTTTCAATAGAGACATCTTTGGTGAACTGGACTTTGCGCCATCACAGGTTACAGACCGTCCAAATCCAGCTCAAGCAGTTGCAAGTACATCAGCTGTATCAGATACCAGGGGACCAGCTCAAGCAGTTGCAAGTACATCAGCTGCATCAGATACCAGGGGACCAGCTCAAGCAGTTGCAAGTACATCAGCTGCATCAGATACCAGGGGACCAGCTCGAGCAGTTGCTAGTACATCAGCTGTATCAGATACCAGGGGACCAGCTCAAGCAGTTGCAAGTACATCAGCTGTATCAGATACCAGGGGACCAGCTCAAGCAGATGAAAATATGCCTACGGGTACAAGCAGACAAGTGCCAGGTGAATCTACACCGAAACAATTTAGCCCTGAACATGTTAGGCCATTTCCAAGAGCTCGGGCACGCAAAGAAGCAAAGAGAGGTGGACCTTAAAGAAGAAAGTCAGCGATACTCACAGATACACCAGTAAAGGAAGCACTTACAGAAGAGAAACTGGCTGCAGGACAAAAGAAAAACAACGGCAAATCTTTGCGTTTAAAGCCAACCTTAGCAAAGGCAAAGACTCCAACTACCACTACAAAGAAAAGTAAGCCGTCCATGCCGTCCAAGACAAGGGATCCAGAACTTGAATCATCTTCTGATAGCGATGATTTAATGAACATTTGTTTGATATGCTGCGAGCATTATGATAACAGCCTACCAGGTGAACAATGGGTTCATTGCCTATCCTGCGGTTACTGGGCACATGAAGAGTGCAATAGGCTTTTTTTTTTATTTACAAGCCAAAAAGAGGCTTTATCTTTGAATTCAGGCATGAGAACTGCATAATTTTGAATGTATAAGTCTTTTATATGTTTTATTTACAAGCCAAAAAGAGGCTTTATCTTCGAATTCAGACATGAGAACTACACAATTTTTAATGTATATGTCTTTTATGTTTTATTTACAAGCCAAAAAGAGGCCTTATCTTTAAGTGCAGACATGAGAACTAAATAACCTTGAACATACCTGTCTTTTATCTGTTTTTTACAAGGCAAAAAGAGGCCTTATCTTTAAGTGCAGACATGAGAACTAAATAACTTTGAACATACCTGTCTTTTATCTGTTTTTACAAGGCAAAAAATGAGGCCTTATCTTTAAGATTAAACATGAGAACCAAATAACTTTGAGTTTATCTGCCTTTCATATGTTTTATTTATAAGGCAAAACGATGACTTATCTTTAAGCTTAGACATGATAACTACATAAGTTTGAACTTATCTGTCAAATAGAGATATTTTTTGTTTACATCTTGGCAAAACGATGCCTTATCTTTCAGCTCAGACATGAGAACTACATAACTTTGAACGTATCTGTCTTTTATATGTTTTATTTACAAGGCAAAAAGAGGCTTTATCTTTGAGTTCAGACAAGAGAACTACCCAACGTTGAATGTATTTCTTTTCTATGTTCTGTTTACAAGGCAAAAAGAGGCCTTATCTTTGAGTTGAGACATGAGAACCAAAACTTGGAATGTATATGTCTTTTATATGTTTTGTTTACAAGGCAAATAAGTTCAGACATGAGAACTAAATAACTTTGAACATACCTGTCTTTTATATTTTTATATGTTTTTTACAAGGCAAGAAATGAGGCCCTATCTTTAAGATTAAACATGAGAACCAAAACTTTGAATGTATATGTCTTTTATATGTTTTGTTTACAAGGCAAAAAAGAGGCCTTATCTTTAAGTTCAGAAATGAGAACTAAATAACTTTGAACATACCTGTCTTTTATATTTTTATATGTTTTTTACAAGGCAAAAACTGTGGCCTTATCTTTAAGTTCACATCTGATAACAAAATAACTTTGAACGTATCTGCCTTTCATATGTTTTATTTATAAGGCAAAACGAAGCCTCATCTTTATTTTCAGACATGAGATCTACACCACTTTGAACGTCAAATGTGATTTATGTCATGTATTTTCAGGGCAAATAAAGATTATCAAATTTCTCGAAGAAAATCGTTGATATTTTGCTTAATTATAATCCGATGTCTTTGGTAGTGTCATGTGTTACAATTGCCCCATGGGTGTGTTATAATTGCCCCGTGTTGTGGGGCAATTGTAACACTTGACTTCTGGTTTTGAAATGATAATGACGTCAAAACGAATTGTTTCAACTAACCCAAACCGACTCATATTTTAAGCCAAGATATGCATCTTTCATTTCATATACCTTTGAGCAAATATTTAGATATAATAAAGTTGATATGTCAAATTAGGAAAAAAGTGTTACAATTGTCCCCGGTCTCCCCTACATGTATATGTCATCGAAATCTTCACGAAAAACGACAGAGCACCGAGTAGCCTGCGTGCGTGAAAACACTATGCCTGAAAAACTGAGATATGTCCCCAAATATTGATGGTTATATGGTGAAACTACACGAAAGATGAACGGGTAAGAAAGCAGTATTTCATTAAGCATTTCATGAAGCTGAAGTCGTGAAATCTAACACTCCATCAGATTTCAATACATTCAGGAGAAAGAGTGAAAGGAAGGATTAAAAAAACATAGATGAGTGGTAGCAAACGTCCGCATGAAAACGTAACTAAAGAGAAAAGGCCAAATGCCGTGAATAAGAAATCTTTGAAGAAAATGAACAGGTTCATCACCGTTCATGGAAGGTATGGAATTACGGAGAAGATGAAGTATATTCATCTGTGAGATGACGGGTGACGAGGGCAAAGTAGAATAACTGACTGGTGATAAATATTACGTATGAATCTTGTAGAAAGAAATAACTTAATTCAGAAATTTAAAAAATAGTGGGCGGTGATTGATTATATAAAATCACTTACCTGGCTGAAATCAGCGGACATGTAGAAGGTTCTCTTGTTTTCCTGCGGTAGCGTCGCATTCTCTGCAATACAATAATATAGATGAATATATTTTTTAAATTCAGTCATGCAAGTTACTATTAAAGGGTAAAATATTACTAATTAAATTTTCGTATTTTCAGTACAGCAATGCCTTGCACTAAAGAATTCAAACATGTCTGCATGTCTACAAGTACTTTTTCATCACTTTTGAAAAATATATGTACCCAAGAACATGAAGGCGGTTCTTCTGGAAAATATACTACACATGATATTATTCAAAAGTTGGAATGTAGATAGTGTTGTGGTAAATAGAAAAAGATAACAGTTTGCTTTTTTATTTCATGTAACTCCTTACCAAGGGCCACCAACTGATCAACAATGATGACGTCATCTGACGACTGGAGGTTATATGGCTGGAATATCACCCCCTGTCGTTTAATGGAAGGGTCTGCCGTGGGGTCGGATGGTGGGGCATTGCGATATCTGATGACAGCTAGACCCTTGTTTGCTGTTCTATCTCTTTCCGATTCGATCTTCATCCAATAGTTCCCTCCGCCAGATTGAGAGGCGTTGAGCACAAAATCGTATCTGTTGAGAACAAGTAAATGGAGCGGCTGTTGCATTTAAATATTCATGATGAAGAATAAATTCACATCAATTAAAAGTTTATGGCAGCATAAAACAGTTACCACGTCCGGATGGAGAGGCATTAAACATGTTAAACATGAATTCGTACCTTTTGTTAAGACTCTGGAGGGTAAATCAATTCTCATTGACTCTAAATAGCACTGCGCACTACTAGTAATTCAAACTTACAAATCTTTGTCCGCCACTCACATCTCCTTCCCTCCTCATTCCCAAATCTCATAAACAGGCCGGATTCAGCTTCCTTTCAATCCACTGCCCCACGCCTTTGGAACATACTCAGCGCACTTCTTAGAAAAAAAAAAGAAAAATGACACCACTGCTACCATACACTTTCACCCATCGACTACCTTTTGAATTTGCATTCCATGCTATCAATTAATAACATAACTGCTCCCAACTTCTTGAAACCAGTGTCCGCCCAGTGGATTCACCCAATTCAAGTAAACTTTTGATAGCAATCCTTGTACATCAATGACAATAAAAATAATTTTTGACGGAAGGCAGGATTTCGTTCATTACCATTGAAAATTGAGTGCACTGTTAACGCCGGAACTATGAACAATGTATTTTGCAGAGGGAACAGGGAAGCTCTAAACCCGAATGGCAAAGTTTAAGCATGGACCCGCCAGCATGTCTCTGGTTTTAAGAACATAAATATTCACCTTTCTCCTCCGAATATGACGAGTGCATCGACCTCCAAAGGCTGCACATTGGCTCCATCGCTTGAAATAATTGTGAGGTTGTGATTGTCAACAGATATTCTCAGAGCTACGTTACTAAAAGTAGTACTTATCACCCGGAACCGGTAGCGTTTCCCCTAAAGAAATAACAAAAGTTTTGTAAACAGTGTCATAATTCTTATTTCGAGTACCGACTTATTTCAATCTAGTAAAAAAAATATTGTTTCACATTTTTCCATACAAAAATAAACACATGATGGGGCTGTTTGATGAAGAGCAAATACAATGAAAAACTCTACAGGGAAGCGTTTCATGAAAGGACTTGTCGGATGTTTTATCCGTCAAAGCCTGTTTTATCCGACAGTTGCCAAAGTAACGATGCTTCTCAGCCAATCAAAATCAAGGAAAGATGTCAGATCTGACAACTTGTCAGACAGCAAATGTTGATGAAACGCCCCCCAGGGCATCAAAAATAAAGGGAGAGGAAAGTGACCATGGTGACAAAGAAAAGAGAGTTTTCTCAAGGGAAAAACCTGTATGAAGAAGAAAACTGAATGAGTCTTTCTAATTTTGTATAGAAGTGATGCTCTTTATTAAGGCGACAGGGGGATAGCCTCTTATGATTTGTGAAGCGTTTTTCAGCCTTAATGCATATCAGACCATCGGAATATCGGAAGATAAGATAATTCAAGAATTAAGAATTTACCTCCTCAACATCAAAGATTTCCCTAGGTGTTGCGTAGGCAGTGCCATTGGCATCCGAATATCCTGCCAGTTGAGCCTTGCCATTGACCAGTATGGACGCCGGGAAGGTTTCTTCGCCGGCATGGTGCTCCTTTACGAAGATATCAATGGTCGGCTGATGCGCCCAATCGCTTATCACCATGGTGTGTTCCGGTAGATCGTAATCGTAGAGGGCGCTATGCGGGTCGTCCTAGGGTTGCAAAAATAACAGTTTTTACATGTCAGACGGTAAAAATTAGTTGGCATAAGGTTTAGGCAATATGCGTTCAGTCACACACTCGTGTGCATTTTAGTAGTAGACGGTTCTGTTTGTGCTGTCCTTTAAATATATCTGCGATCACAGGAATAAGCCATAGATACAATCAGCGCTTGAGACGCTGAAGATCATCTGTGCTAATTAAGGGAGGCTCCTGGAAACCACATAACTCTTACCTCTTCGGGATGCCTGACGATGAATGCTCCAAAGAGTCCGTCGCTCCGCTGAAGACCAGTGTGGGAGTGCCACCAGTGTGTCCCAACCTTGTCAGCAATGAAGTCATAGGTGAACGAAGAGAAGGCAGGGATGGGGCACTGAGTGATGAGGCTGGCACCGTCCATGTATGGTGTTCCCTTCTGTAGGAGACCGTGCCAGTGGATGGCTACATCTTCTGCGTCATCGAGGTAGTTGTGCACATCAACGATGATCCTATCCCCAAGGCAAACCTATAGACGACAGGCAAAATAAAAGAAATGTATGCACAGAAACCATGACATTTCTATTGTTCACTTTTTACAGTAAAGATGGGTAATTAATGGAAATAATGATAACATCTCATTCTGTCTGGATCTAGAAGGGCACTAAGTCTGTATATATTGATATGACTTATTGCCCTTCTCACTCCGAATAGACGATAAGGTCTAAGTGACTTGCAAAAGCTTCAACAGAGTTGATACTGCTGTCTCTGAAGGCCCTATACTGTTGTTATTACCGGATCATTGCCAGAGTGGACAAGGATCAATGGGTATATCTTGATATTAGTGATGCACATCATAAACTAAACTAAAAAAAAATATTAGTAGAAATGTATCAACATCGCTTTATTTCATGACTGGACAAAGTTTTACGTTGCTAACTATCGTTTTTTAATGTCACTTGCAAATCAAAAGGTCAAATCATTTACACATCAGAACATAGATTAAAATCTGGAAAATAACTGAAGACATCTAACAGTAATCTTTATTAGGTGTGCAATATATATGTCCTACCAAATATGACCTTTAATTTTCCATGTCCTTCTTTTGAAACGTTGCTAACCAGAATATGAGTCGACGCTGTAGATCCAAGCATTGCCCAAATTATTCTTCTTTCAGACAAGTTAAAGCTCTACATAAGAATTACCCCAGGTGTAGTTATACACTGTTAGAACGGTTGTTAAAAAATCATTGGTTGTTTAAAATGCCGAACCTACAAGCTGTTGTTTTAAAAATGTATGTGAAACATTTTGGATTTTTTAAACAACTGCTGGTAGGTTCATATTTTAAACAACCTAATGATTTTTAAAGAACTGTTTTCTAACATGTCATGTAGAGATCGAACAACTACTTAAGTTTTCTTTTTTTTTTATGAGACCCGTAAATAGGCAAATTTTCCTTTTAAATACGACGTTACTAATATGGAATTGTGTGATGGATTTCTATTTCGATTTGGGTTTGGGTTTATCCCTATTTTCATTTCCATTCTCTGGTTACAAAATGAGTGAAACCTTGATGGGAAATAACCCACCTCAATTGCAGGTCCTGGCAGCTGCCGATTGGCCACGACTATAGGACGACGGACGCCGTCCGCCGTAACACATCGTTCCCGTTTGCAATCGTCTGATTACATGGACAGTCGTAACAAGCTCTGGGCATCGTCGAGTACCACTCGATTTCGAAGGTATACCTACACGTCATCGGATTCATTGTACCACATTCTCGAAGGCACTCGTGGGGTTCTGTGAGCCAGAAAGAACGAGTTATCAAAGACACATAGCCTAGACATTCCATACCTCAAAACAGAATTTAAAAAAAAAAAAACACGTTCTTTTCATATAAAGCTCCCGTTAAGTAAACTCTCTTTCTCGGTTCAATCAACCAAATCAATTGAAACATTTAATAGTGGATGCCAATTAGCCAAACATCAATTATGAAATAGTTAATGTTCTTGTCGTCCGTTAAATCCCGAACTGTTATTTTTTCTAAATTTCATAATCTCATATATGTACACTAATGAAATATGTCACACATGTTCATGTATGTATTTTTATGAATGTTATATTTTTATGATGTTCTAGTAGAATGTCTTTTTGCATATAAATGTGTGTTGGGGTATGTCGTCCTACGGGGAGGGGGGGGGGGGGGGGGGGGGGGGGGGCTGACATGCAAACAGGCGGGGTAATTGATTATATTAAAAAAAGAACAGAATAACCAAATTCAATGTAAAATTTGACATACTCAAGTCTCAAACACTCTCCCGTTGTCTAAAATTATCCACATATGAAGAAAAATATGAAATGTCCTTAACACATTATATTTCTGAATGTCTTATCTAGTGTGGAACACTAGAGAAAGTAACAGGGAACATGATAAAAAGTATATTATCTCAAAATCAAACTCGAATTCGAATGCTCAAGTAATGGATACACGTTAAGGATGTACGCAGCGTAGGGCCTCAGCTCCCTTCATAAGTGTGCCGGTAAAACTGTATATAGACATAACGGGAATACACATCGTAGGTTATACTGTCCATCGTACCGGACGTAATGTGTATTTATTGCTCATGCGTGAGACAAAACCGCCATAGATGGAAGGACTTAATAATAAATTGTGTGTAATTGTTATTTTATTTCACTCCGAAATGAGATTATACCTATGAGAAATTTAAATATTTTAGTAGGCCAGTTTCAAAACTTAAAAGTTATGTTTTTACCATTTATCTATACAATAAATTTTGTCACAGCCCCCCCCCCCACCCCTCTTCCCCGCCCCCTCCCCTTTTTAGGGTGAACATTATGTATGTTGGGCTATTTGTAAAGTTGATACTTACGTCGGACCGATGGTGTCCAAGTCATCTGATCAAAGCTGCCCTCCCCAGAGTCCAGAGTGGCATTCCTGGTAACAATACCCATCTAAATATAAATCAATATTTTTGATCCATCAATTATTATAACAGTGGGTTGTTATTACCCAAGGTAGCCTCATTAGTACTATACTTACTGCGTTTTCTGGGCTCTGAAAATATTATTACCCCAGCACTGGCAATTATCTATTTAATACTCCTGGTAGAGGGGAACATATTATGTGGGCAAAACACCTTGTCCATGGATTTAAGCAACGAGTGGTCCTTTCTCTCTTCCCCTCTACTTCCTTATATATCTTTGAATATGCAAGGAAACAGTGGCGCCGATTTCATAGTAAACGAGTGGGAGGGGGAGGACGGAAACACCGAAGGTCACCGACGGAAATCTGTTTCGAGAAGTGGAAGGGGGATGATCGTCATTATGCGAGCGAGCGAAGTGAGCGAGCTAAAAATCATCGTAAAAACAATAATGAAAGAAGCCTCATTTTGCCATCAAAATACACTCTAGGCCTATAAAATATTAAGTGGTTGACCTAAATTTGGTCAGCTGACTCAAAATAGAAAAGTGAAAATATTAAGCTCTAAACCCCCGGATCGCCCGCCTATGAAAAGAAACCCAATTGAACGTAATCTTATACTCTGTCTGTAAAATAGAAAGATGTAAAAGACCACTGTTGTATTTTTATGACCACTTCTCACTGGAAAGTAAATCTACGATCATTGGCGTAATCCCGGGGGGATGGGGGGATATATCCCCCCCCCCCAAACTTTTTGGAGAGGGGGGGGGGAGGGGCGTGTACAAAATATCCCCCCCCCCCACTTTTAAGAAAGAAAATATATTTTAATTAATCCGTTAGTAAAATCTTTGAATATCTGTCATAAACAACCATCATATTTTAGAATTTCTATTTGAAAATGCGATTGAAAACCAAAAAGTGGTTATTTTTGGCTCACTCGCTTTCGCTCGCTCGCAAAATAAATATAAAATGTGTGTAAGGGGGTCTGTGGGGTCAGTGAGAGTGTGGTGCTTATACCTAAGTGTGAGATCGACAGAAAAAAAAAAAATCGTAAAAAAAGTCAATCATCCCCCCCCCCCCACTCCTCAGAGTGGATTTACGCCGGTGTCTACGATAGAAAGAAGAGGAATCATCTTACAGTTTTGATAAGAGGTTTGAATCACTCATTGGAACCTAGATTACACTATCCTAAGAGTTGATTTCCACTCCAAACTTAAATTATCTCTAAAGCGCATTGCACACTACACGATCTGTATGCGCTCCGATTTTGGAAAAAAATGATATAGTATTTGATGCATTCATATATGGAAAATCATCTGTCCAATGTTCTAAATCGTGGTATGAATACTTAAGTTAAAACTCCGGGCTCCTGTCAGCCTCCTTTTAGGTATAAAAGCGAAGGCATTTCGATTGTAGTGACATCCCTGCGATCGGCTACGATTTGAAGCCGATTTGGCCTTTACTCCGATCCAAAGGCTTTCAGTTAACCAAAATTTTGATTTTAGTATTCCTATATTCATTCCAAACCTCAGTAAAATAATTTTACCTGTCTAAACTTTCGTACTTAAAGCAAATTGCCATTTATTCCAAAATAAGTCGGATGGTACAGTATGCCTCCCTTAAAAGCGGATTTCAAACCGCATTTAAAACTAGTGCATGTTATAATTTTGAGAGTAAGCAGTTTTATTTGCTCTTGGCATAGCAAGTTCTTCTTCTCGGGCTTTCAGCTTCTCTTGTTTGGACCTAGGTCCTATAATTACGGTAAGCAGCAGCTACCTTGTACCTGGCGGCCACCAGCACTGCATAAATATCCGTATTGATATAATCATGATTCATTGTTGGGTCAATAATGTTCATTTTCTTCAGTCATGTCAATAGGGAGTTTGCCATGCAAATTATCTCCTTCGAGCTGGGGATTGAAAATAATATGCAACACGTATCATGTATTTTTTTTTTTATTTCTTCTCTCTTTTTTTTTTTTTTTTTTTTTTGTATGATAGTAAACTTTCGTTTAAAAAACTGGAAATTCTACCAGCGGCCATACAAAACACAGTGCTTACAACAAAGCATATTATGAAAAGGTTTCTGAAATAGGCAAGTTTGTAGAAGGTTTTTAAAGATCTTAATATATAACATGGCGTATAATGCTGGGGGAGCAGTGGCGTACCGTGGGGTCAATGCATTTGGGGGGCACCGAGTATGGTTGTATGCAGAAATTTTTTCTCCAGGGGGTGGGGGCAAAGCGCGTTACAATTTTCTAAGGAAATACGAAAGCGAGGGAGCGAGCGACCGAGCTGGTCATGGGATCACTTTTGCATTTTTTAAATTGAACATTGAAGGATTTGGTACACACTTTTGGTGGATTTTTGACAATTTTCAGTTTAAAAAAAGGTTTTAAAATATTCAAATTTCTGGGGGCAACCTCTACCCTTGATCCCCCCCCCCCTGCTGCGTACGGCCATGGCATCGAGCTTGTCCCGGTGTGTGTGGTTATTTCTATCATGTTACAATTCGGCAGTAGCCTATCTCGAACCAAGGTGTCTTTAGGGACATGAAGCCGTTTTAAAATTTTGGAAAAATGATGCATCTTGCTAGATACCACCATGTTTTTTAAACTTTTGCGAGCGGAGCGAAGCGAGCTAGCCGAAAAATTCACAACTTTCGTTGCAATAAAAACATATATTTCATTATCAAAATACACTATCGGACCACTACAGCCCTACATGATATTGCAATTGAATATCTAGTCACCTTGCTACCAGTGACTCTATTTAAGCACGTTCCTGGTCTACTGTTTCTGTCCGAAACCACCATGTCTCTAACCATTACTAGCGAGCGAGCGAGCGAAAGCACATTCTTTTTAGTAACCCCTTCAGTAAATTACATTGTTAGCATATGAAACATCGAAATTATTTCGCGCGCCCAATTTGTTTGCTTTAAAAAAGTATCAAACAATAATTCAACGAGCGAGCGCTGCGAGCGAGGAAAAATATAGGCCTGCTCTTTTTCAAATTGTAGAAGTGTTATTTCGCCATCGAAATATACAGTATATAAATTATCTATTCGATCCCCTGTATGCTGAATATGAATCTATTTAGGTACCTCGCTCACCGTCCGAAGCTATTCTGTTTTTACAAGCGGGGGAAGGGGGGGGGGGGTTCTAGGCCATTATCTACTGAAAGGGCCCTTTTCAGGTAAACTTCTTGTAGTAAAATCCAGATGTAGTTATATTACTAACATTCTATGAGTGGAACAATAGTAGACTATAAAACCAGATTGAGACACAAGATGCAAACTGATTCCTTACATAAGAATACAGCATCGGCATTGGTTAAGTTACTAAAATGCTATAGAGCGAAGCAAGGTAGCGCTTCCCAATGTACCATTTTCCTTTTCCTTGTTTCCCCCCTTTCTTTTCTCTTTCCCCCTTTTTTCCTCTTCGTGTTTTTTTTATTTTTGCCAGCCGATTGGGGAGCACGTGGCCCCTTCCCCCCCGTAGTTACGCCACTGAGGGAGACTATTCAAGAGTACTTGGGTGCATCGCAAACCCGCGAAGCACGGTCTCCCGACGGTCTCCTGGCAGATCCCCGAACTATATGGTGCAGTTTAAAATTTCAGTGCTATTTTTTTTGGGGGGGGGGAAGATCCCTGAATTGGTCATTAGAGAAAAATGTTTCGTGAAATTTAAAATACCGGTATTCCAATCAATGCGGCAAAAGTGACAGAGTACACTCTCAGAAAAGTTGGTTGAAAATCTTCAGGTTGGTTAAAATATGAACCAAGTACCAACTGTTGGTTGAAACAAATTTGTATGTAAAACATATGGGATATTCTTTTAACCAACAGTTGGTAGGTTTATATTTTAACCTACCATTTTTTTTTTTCTGAGTGTAAATAGAAAATAATTTTATAGTAACTTACCGCATAAAGAAACAGCTGATATTTGAGAAATTAATACGATTATCAGGAAAGAATTCATTTTCCGTGGATTCGTAGCTAGGTACACAATTTGATTACGAAACACCTTTCGACATAAGCTTGTTTGAAGTTGTTTTGATCGATGCCCATGCTTTGACGAGCCACGGAATTAAACTGATCTTTAAAGCAATTTCGAGCAGACTGTGAATGTATGAGGTTGTTTAATCAAGGAACAATAGATTTGTGCCTTAGGTAATAAGTACAGGAAAATCGGGTTCAAAATCCGTGTACAAAGATGATTTTTTTTTTTCGTTTTGTAAGGCAAAGAAAAACCTCACAGAAAGTTGCTCGGAAGGAAAGTAGAGCAATCAGTGAAAATAGACTGGGGAAATCAAAAAACCAAAAGCTTGAAGTATCGGATATAAACTCATAAAAAATGTAGCATAATTATTTTCTCCTTGTTTAATCACTTAACAAAACAGTGCAACCATAATACAAACGCATGGCATAACGTATACCAAGGCAAGATTTTTATCTAAATAAAAATCAAGCCTTAAAAAAAAAAAAAAAAACTTGTTGCTCGGAGAAAAAGCAGGAATATTGGTGAAGTAATTTAGTGATATCTTGAACTAAATCATAAAAGCAAAAACTTTTTTATTTCATGCAGGTTGAATCACTAACAAAATACCAATTCAAAATCAATTTGTCGCCATGTATTTCGGGACAAATCTATAAGGACTAAAATATACATTTTCAAACTTCACAACTTGAGATAGGACCCGAGGAACAAGAAACACATGCTACTAATCATCGGCATCGGAGTGGGGGATGATCTAAATCTCTTTTGGCGAAATTTCTAGCTCGAACTCACACAGAATTACTTTTTCAACACATGCACACGTTGGTATCAATATAGCAAATCAATTTTATTTGATACAGATAAAACAGCAATGTAGATAAAATCCCGGGGGGGGGGGGGGAGGAATGGCGTGTATGGATCTCCCCCCAAACACTTTTCAACAGAAGAAATGACATTCTAATTAATCAGTTAGTAAAATATTTGATAATGTGTCATAAACGACCATATTTTAGAATTTAT